>JBBPBX010016050.1:13483-28838 GCA_038048925.1 Garcialebias charrua | reverse complement strand
GATTTTCCGTCTTACGAGATAGTCGGAGGAACGGAACTCGCCCGTAAGTCGGGGACTACCTGTATAAGCAAAGCCCATTTCCGTTTACCATTACCACCATCTGTGTTGTTAGCAGTGTGCTACTAACAGGTACTACAAAAAAAAAAGACAGCTGCTTATTAAAATGGCAGTCGCAATGAAATATTACCTAACTGATAAACCTAAATGATCTGATTCTGTAAGAGTGGCACTCTCTGCAGCTCCAAGGTGGCCGCCGATCACCCTCAGCTGACGGTCATCCACCTGATGAGCTACAATCCTATTTAAGGCTGCAGTCGAGTTCTACTCTTCACTGGAGCATTAATTCCTATTTATGTATTTATGCTTCTAGCCAGTCTTGTGTTTAATGCAAAGATACTTACCTTGTTCTTATGTGCCTGCAGTCACCTCGTCTGTTTTTGGATCCTGCTCTTCGTTCCTCGTGCCGTGCCCTCCAACCACTTGCCTGCCTTCTCTGCCCTCTGGAATCGCTATTGGAGTTATTGGATGTTCATGGAACCCATCTCCCTTCATCATCTGTAAGAACAAACAAACATTTGAGACCAACATTCACCACAGCCCCTGGGCCTACTCCTTCTGACGTTCTGCTTCCTCCTCCAGGGATTCCAGATGAACCGCGTTGTACTTCTGAAACTTAAACCACGTAAATAATAAACACTGTTCTTTTTGTACTCTCGTGCCTTGTTCTGGGTCTTGTTACTGTTACTTGTTACTTAGTGATTGAATTAATGATTCAAGATGGCGCCAGTGCTTGAGGCTGTCCGTCTGTCGCTCTTGGTTTGGATTGTTTTATTTCTTTGTTTTGTGCTCAGCACTAAGTCTGTGCTTGTGTACAATCGCCAGTTCCTCCTGGATTTTCAAAATGTTGTTGGCAACCTCAGTGCCTTTGATTATGGTGGACAGAAAACTTTACCCCCGTTCCTGTCAGGAGTCCCAGCTGATCTCCTCAGGGCACCTGCGCTGCCCCACCGGCGGAAACGCTGTCGTTACCGCGGTAAACGTGGAGGACAGCTGGTGAAACTAAAGATCTGCCTGGCCCGTTCTACATCCATTTCTCAATCAAGAAATGGAGTATTTCCGTCTTTCTCTGTGCCTTGGCGTTTCCTGGATCCTGTTGACAGCTGCCTGCTGCCTGTCACCGGCCTGGGCGCGGGCGTTCGCCCCCACCGCTCCTGCTTCTCTCGTCTCCACCGGCGCGGAGTGAACCTGCAGAGCCTGAAGACGCTGCCCCGGCTGAAGACGCTGCCCTGGGTCCTAGCGCCCGTCAGTTTACAGGCTGCAGTTACTGCCAGAATTGGCCTGGTGAACGCCAGGTCTGTAACAAACAAAACCTTCATCCTGCGGGACTTTTTCACTTCCCATCATTTGGATTTATTCTGCATCACAGAGACCTGGGTCGAGGCTGATGACTCCAGTGTTTTTGTTGAACTTTTACCAGACGGCTGCTCTTATCTGAGCTCCCCTCGGATGTCAGGCCGTGGAGGAGGAACAGCAGTGGTTTATAAAAACAGTTTTAAATGCAAGCAGTGCACTGCACCACCTTCTTTCTCCAGCTTTGAGGTGACTTTATTTGAGGTGGGTCGCTCACACCCCGTGCTGTGCGCTATTATCTACAGAGCCCCCAAATATAATAAGGATTTTTTGAATGACTTTTCTGATTTCCTGACTGGAATAATGATAAACCACGATGCAGTCCTTATTGTTGGGGATTTTAACATACATGTATGCTGTCCAGAGAAACCACTGGTGAAGGACTTTCTGAGCCTCACTGACTCTTTTAACCTGGTTCAGTGGGTGGCTGGTCCCACGCATGAACATGGACACACGTTGGACCTGGTTCTCTCTCACGGCTTGTCTGTGACCGACCTGGAACTTTATGATAATGTTATTTCTGACCATAGGCCTGTTTTATTTGATGTTGGTTTGTCCTGTGCTCCAGTTAAAAACTACGTTCCTGCCCAGCGACGTAGAGTTTTTAAACCTTCCACTGCTTGTCAGTTCTCTGCTGCCTTTGAACAGCTCTGTGCTCCATCTGACTCTGCTGCTGACACCGATCAGCTGAGCTCCTGGTTTGACGCCTCCTGTCAAACCATTTTGGACTCTGTGGCACCATTTAAACTGGTGCAACCTAAAGCCAGATCTGAACCCTGGTTCAATGAAAAAACTCTTGCAGCCAGACAGGAGTGCCGCAGAGCTGAACGGAGATGGAAAAAGGATAAACTAGAGGTTTCATTTCACATTTTAAAGGACTGTCAACGTCAGTACCAGATCATTGTTAAAGAGGCCAAAAAACAATATTTGTCAGACATTATCACGTCCAATCACAACAACCTGCGTGTCCTTTTTGAAACTATTGACTCTGTCCTGAAGGCCCCACAACCTGTCTGCCATGAAGCCTCAACTGAACTCTGTAATGACTTCCTGCAGTTTTTTATAAATAAGGTTGTTACCACAAGGGCCCTTATTTCAGCCCCTGCTTTTGACCCCTCCTGCTTGGTCCCCTGCCTGGCTGTGTTCGATAGATTTGAACCAGTGACTCTGACCCTTTTAGAGGATGTGGTTGGCCATATTAAGCCATCAGGTTCCCCTCGTGACCTTGTCCCCCCTCGTCTGTTAAAAGAGGTTTTTTCCAGCATCAGGCAGGTGATCCTTGCTGTTATCAATAGCAGTCTGTCCTCAGGTGTTGTGCCAATAAGTTTTAAACATGCGGTGGTGCAGCCCCTGCTTAAAAAGCCCAGCCTAGACCAATCTGTCTTGGCTAATTTTAGGCCCATCTCCAAGCTGCCTTTTATTTCAAAAATTTTAGAAAAAATTGTGTATTCACAGGTGAAATGTTTTCTGGACGAGCACAACATAATGGAGGTTTTTCAGTCTGGCTTCAAAACTCGCCACAGCACAGAATCAGCTCTAGTCAGAGTTTTTAATGATATTCTTATGGCCAATGATTCTGGTGAACATGTGGTTCTTGTCTTGCTCGACCTAACCGCTGCCTTTGACACAGTGGACCATAACGTTTTAATATCACGTTTACAGCACCAAGTGGGTATCTGTGGTACTGCACTGAGCTGGTTTAGGTCCTATCTGGCAGACAGAACCATGTCTGTGAACATAGCTGGTTCTGAATCCTCCACTGCTCCTCTGTGTTTTGGGGTTCCACAGGGCTCCATTTTAGGTCCCCTGCTTTTCTCCCTTTACCTACTTCCATTGGGATCAATCCTCAGAAAGCATGGGATATTTTTTCATTGTTACGCCGATGATAGTCAGATCTATATGCCACTAAAAAAGAAAGATGCCTCCTCAATCAGGCCACTTCTGTTGTGTCTTGAAGACATCAAAGCTTGGATGTCTTTAAACTTTTTAAATTTTAATGAAAAGAAAACAGAAGTGATGGTGTTTGGTCCTAGTGGCTCTTGTGAACCTTGCCCTGTTGATCTTGGCCCTCTGGCACCACATGTAAAGAAAACAGTTTCTAACTTGGGTTTTAAAATGGACAGTGATTTTAAATTAGATTCCCAGATTGGAGCGGTGGTCAAGACCAGTTTTTATCACCTCAGACAGCTGGCTAAGGTAAAGTCCATCCTTACACAGCAGCAGCTGGAAACAGTAATCCATGCCTTCATCACCTCTCGGCTGGATTACTGTAACGCTCTTTACCTTGGCGTCAGCCAGTCCTCCCTCAGACGTCTCCAGTTGGTCCAGAACGCTGCTGCTCGCCTTCTAACTGGAGTTCATAAGAGGGAGCACATCACCCCCACTCTGGCTTCACTCCACTGGCTGCCTGTTCATTTTAGAGTTCATTTTAAGATACTTTTATTTGTTTTTAAAAGTTTAAATGGTCTTGCTCCATCCTACCTCTCTGAGCTGCTTCACCCATACTCTCCTGCTCGGTGCCTCAGATCAGCTGATCAGCTGCTTCTGGAGGTGCCGAGGTCCAAACGGAGGCTCAGAGGAGACAGAGCTTTTTCTGTTGCTGCTCCAAAACTGTGGAACGATCTCCCTCTTCCCGTCAGACAAGCTCCTTCACTGTCCAGTTTTAAAACTCTTTTAAAAACACATTTTTACTCACTGGCTTTTAGCACAGACTGATTTTGTTCTGCACTGTTTTATTGTTTTTATTGATCTTAATGTTTTAACAACTGTTTTATTTTTATGTGTTTAAATGTTCTTGATTTTATGTACAGCACTTTGTTGCAGCTGTGGTTGTTTTAAAGGGCTCTATAAATAAAGTATTATTATTATTATTATTACTAACTGGGTTACCTAGAAATCATTACAGAATGCTCCAGCCCAACAAAACCCAAAACGAGACCAGGAGCGAACAAGCTACTTCCTCTCAAACGGGGCGAATGAATCAATTGGATGAAATGATGAAACAAACCAACAGTTCAAAACTCAAGCTAATCTAGGAACTTGGGGGTATGGTTCATGCTATAAATCTGAGACTCGCTCCTTCTTCTCCCACAGCTTCTGCATCCCCTCAAGCTGCTAGTCCGTCCAACATTAACCCTGTAAATGATCCTCTGTTTTCACAACAACTGGTAGTAAAACCATCTGAACTCTTTTCAGGAGACCCAGCTCAATGTGAGGGTTTCCTCCTTCAGTGCGAACTCGCCTTCAGAGGAGCTCCCCAACTCTACTCATCGGACATAAAAAAGATTACTTACTTCATGCACCAACTAAAAGGTAACGCCATCCAATGGGCGACTTCGTTCATTCATCAACACGGTTTGGACTCTGTCTCTTTTAGCAGTTTTTTGGAGGAGTTTTGCAGGATTTTCGACCAGCCACTACAGCAACCCAACGCAGAAAAGAGAATGTTGGGGTTACGCCAGGGCTGACGTCCTGTCGCTGAACACGCCCTGGAATTCCGTATCCTGGCAGCTCAAACCGACTGGAACGACAGGGCATTGCAAGGTACCTTTTAAAACTCCTTATCCGACTATGTTAAGGACCAGATCTCAGCAAGAGATGAGCCTCCTATTTTTGACGCATTCCAGGACACGCTGGAGGGACTATGTTTCTCGGCTGGCCTGGGAACGCCTTGGAATCCCCCGGAGGAGCTGCTCCAAGTGGCTGGGGAGAGGGAAGTCTGGGCTTTCTTACTTAGGCTGCTACCCCCACGACCCGACCCCGGATAAGCGGAAGACAATGGATGGATGGATGATAAATCTAGCGATCTCCATTGACGAACGTTTCTGGGAACGACGACGTGAACGGGACTACAACTTCCAGAGGGTCTCTACTTCCGGGTTCTCAATGTCATCAGCAGGGGGTCTCCACAGCAACAGTAAATTCGAAAGATACAAACCACAAAGTGCTCTGGTGCCATCTTCTGGCTCCCAATCTAATGTACCCGAACCTGAACCCATGCAAATTGGGAGTACCCGTTTAAGTCCTGTTGAGAGACAAAGGCGTAGAAACTTGAATCTTTGTATCTATTGTGGTGAAGAGGGACATTTTATTGCCACTTGCCCTGTGCAGGGAAACGAAGACACCCACCAGTAAAATGGGAGATACTGGTGGGTACTTCCTTGTTTACTCCTCTTCATAGGTTCACATTACCCACAGTTATTCAGTATAATCAGAACCGCTTCCCTGTTTCTGCACTTATTGATTCCGGTGCAGAACAAAATTTAATTAGCCAAGATTTGATCAGGGATCTATCTCTTCCCATCCTTAAGATTGACCTTGTGTCCATTGCTAGGGTTACTGGGGAGACCTTAACACAGATTCGATTTAAAACCACTAACCTACTCTTAATCACTTCAGGAAATCATCATGAAAAGGTTAGTTTTTTTTGTATTTGACTCCCCAAACACACAATTAAAGGTGCTGTCTGCATTTTCTGGAATACGCTGGCACTTAGAAAAAATTTCAACAGGGAAAAGCATTCTGCTCCCTCCCCCTCAGAGCCATATATGTCTCTGTTCCCGGTCACTCTCGCTGTAAATCAGCTCAGCTTCCTTAACTCCGCCTCCACTCATGTCCTGTCGCAGCCGCTCCGAATTTCTGTGTTTATATGTTAATAAAACGTTCTAAAAAATAAAATAAAAACAGGGTCCAGCACACCAGAACACCAGCAAATCTGCAGAGCCTCGGCAGCCACGTTGAACCCGATTTTAATTCGCTCGTGACAAATTCATTCATTTCCTGAATGTTTCTGTCATGACTGAGCGGAGGATGAAGCGATCACTTGACTTTTGCCAAAAAAACAAAAGAAAAGTCCAGAGCAGGGATGAAGAAGGGGAATTTAATACATTTGTGTCACATACAAAACAGTTTTGCATCGCTTTGCAATTATTTCAACGAGAACCTGCGCGGCCGCTGCGGGCTGACAGGCGGGGGCGTGGGTTGGGGGCGTGGGTTAGGAGCGTGAGAAGTTAGAAGCTCTGTTTTTATTGGCTGGTTATAAACTCTGTTTTTATTGGCTGGTTAACCGCGGGGCGCTTTGGTTTTTATAAATGCTTTTATTACCACCGGGAGACGCCAGAGGACTATAGTTTTTTTCAGAGATTACCTGTCAAACATCAATCTATCAGGAGATAGTGGCAGAGTGAAGAAATAGTTTAAAAAATAAGTTACATATCCATCCATCCATCCATCCATCCATCTTCTTCCGCTTATCCGGGGTCGGGTCGCGGGGGTAGCAGCCTAAGTAGGGAGGCCCAGACTTCCCTCTCCCCAGCCACTTGGAGCAGCTCCTCCGGGGGAATCCCAAGGCGTTCCCAGGCCAGCCGAGAAACATAGTCCCTCCAGCGCGTCCTGGGTCTTCCTCTGGGTCTCCTCCCGGTGGGACATGCCCGGAACACCTCACCAGGGAGGCGTCCAGGAGGCATCCTAACCAGATGCCCGAGCCACCTCAACTGGCTCCTCTCGATGTGGAGAAGCAGCGGCTCTACTCCGAGTCCCTCCCGGATGACTGAGCTTCTCACCCTATCTCTAAGGGAGAGTCCAGCCACCCTGCGGAGAAAACTCATTTCAGCCGCTTGTATCCGAGATCTTGTTCTTTCGGTCATAACCCAAAGCTCATGACCATAGATGAGGGTGGGAACGTAGATCGATCGGTAAATTGAGAGCTTTGCCTTTTGACTCAGCTCTCTCTTCACCACGACAGACCGGTACAGCGCCCGCTTCACTGCGGACGCTGCACCTATCCGCCTATCGATCTCACGCTCCAGTTTTCCCTCATTCGTGAACAAGATCCCGAGATACTTAAACTCCTCCACTTGGGGCAGGACCTCCTCCCCGACCCGGAGAGGGCATGCTACCCTTTTCCGGCTCAAGACCATGGCCTCGGATTTGGAGGAACTGATCCTCATCCCGGCCGCATCACACTCGGCTGCAAACCGCTCCAGTGAAAGTTGTAAATCACGAACTGATGAAGCCAGTAGGACCACATCATCTGCAAAAAACAGAGAAGCGATTCTAAGGTCACCAAAACGGATCCTCTCAACACCTTGGCTGCGCCTAGAAATTCTGTCCATAAAAGTTATGAACAGAATCGGTGACAAAGGGCAACCTTGGCGGAGTCCAACTCTCACCGGAAACGAGCCTGACTTACTGCCGGCAATGCGGACCAAGCTCTGACACCGGTCGTACAGGGACCTAACAGCCCTTATCAAAGGGCCTGGTACCCCATACTCCCGGAGTACCCCCCACAGAACCCCCCGAGGGACGCGGTCGAATGCCTTCTCCAAGTCCACAAAGCACATGTAAACTGGTTGGGCAAACTCCCACGCACCCTCCAGGACCCTGCTGAGGGTGTAGAGCTGGTCCAGTGTTCCACGACCAGGACGAAAACCACACTGCTCCTCCTGAATCCGAGGTTCGACTATCCGACGGACCCTCCTCTCCAGAACCCCTGAATAGACCTTACCAGGGAGGCTTAAGAGTGTGATCCCCCTATAGTTGGAACACACCCTACGGTCCCCCTTTTTAAATAGGGGAACCACCACCCCAGTCTGCCAATCCAAGGGAACTGCCCCCGATGTCCACGCAATATCCTGGGTTTCCCCTGGTTACGGGATCACAATCCTCTTTTCAATTTGGCACTCGGTAGGGTTGAGAGATGGAGTGACAGATGTTTAAAACACTGTCTCCGCTCTGGCATTTCCAATCCTTCCATAAGCACACCAGGTACAGAAGATATTGACCTCTCTAGCATACCTCCTGAATATCACGATCTGGCCCTAGTAAATGTAACGCTCTTTCTCTTCCTCCTCATCGTCCGTATGACTGCCCCATTGACCTTCTCCCGGGAGCTCCTTTGCCAGTTAGCCGTCTTTATAATCTGTCAGGTCCTGAACGTGACTCCATGAAATCCTACATTGAGGAATCCCTCGATTCTGGGATTATCCGTCCTTCGACTTCCCCGCTGGGGGCAGGGTTCTTCTTTGTCACAAAGAAGGACAAGACACTACGTCCCTGCATCGACTATCAAGGTCTAAACCTGATAACCGTAAAGAACAAATACCCACTACCATTGATCAACTCCATACAGGAACAATTATAACCCGTTACAATATTCACAAAACTAGATCTTCGTAACGCTTATCACCTGGTTCGGATCAAAGAGGGCGATGAGTGGAAGACAGCCTTCAAAACACCCGTGGGACATTTCGAGTATCTAGTTATGCCTTTTGGCCTCACCATGCTCCCGCAGTCTTCCAGGCACTGATTAACAATGTGTTACGGGATTTTATTGGGGATTTTGTGTTTGTTTATTTGGATGATATCCTTATCTACTCCAGGAACAAGCAAGAACATGTTGCTCAAGTCAAGAGGGTACTTTAGAGACTTTATGAAAACCAACTCTTTGTTAAAGGTGAAAAATGTGATTTTCACACCTCCTCTGTCTCATTTTTGGGGTTTATTTTTGGAAAAGGGCACTACAGGACGAACCCTGAAAAGACAAAGGCAGTGGTGGAGTGGCCGGTTCCGGACACCAGGAAGCAATTGCAACGGTTCCTGGGTTTTGCTAATTTCTACGGGCGCTTCATCAAGGACTACAGCCGTATCACAGCGCCCCTCTCCCAGCTCACCTCCACTAGCAGAGCATTTAGGTGGACTCCTGAAGCCAACTCTGCTTTTGGTAAGCTAAAAAATATTTTCTCCTCCATACCCATCCTCTGCCACCCAGACCCGGCTGTCAGTTCATTCTCGAGGTGGACACATCCGATACCAGGGTGGGCGCTATGCTGTCCCAGAGGTCATCCACAGACGACAAAGTACACCCATGTGCCTTCTTCTCTCGTCGACTGTCGCAAGCCGAGAGGAACTATGACATGGGTAATAGAGAACTACTTGCTGTAAAGTTGGCATTGGAGGAGTGGCGTCATTGGCTCGAGGGAACGGAGGTACCTTTTCTCATTTGGACTGACCACAAGAATCTTACATACCTCTGGGACGTGAAACGATTGAACCCCAGACAGGCACGCTGGTCACTTTTCTTCAATCGTTTTAATTATTCTTTGACTTTCAGACCAGGTTCCAAGAACATTAAGCCTGATGCTCTGTCATGTCAGTTTTCTCCTCCAGATGCTCCTGATTCCGCAGAAAGCATCATATCCCCGGTCTGCATCGTTGGAACCCTCACCTGGCCCATCGCTAATGAGATTCGACAGGCTCATCTGTTGGAACCGGATCTGAGCATAGGCCCTCCTGGGACGCTCTTCGTCCCCTCATCCATGAGGTCAAAGGTACTTCGGAGCCAAGATGGTGTAGTGGCAGGGCTTTTGACTTGGGACCCGAAGGACGCGGGTTCGCGCCCCGGCCACTACACACCTTGGGGTGTCTATGAGTGCACATCTAATTCTCCAGCTCCCCGAGCGCGACTACGCTGCTCGTTGCACCACCTGGTGGTGGTTGGGTTAAAGGCAGAAGACCAATTTTGTCTGTCAAGTATGGGAAACATACACAGATGACAAATGTGACAAATTATTATAATTATTATTATTATTGAGTGGGTACACACAAATAAGCTCTCCTGTCATCCTGGGGTTGCTCGTATGCTCTCTCTAACAAAGACCCATTTCTGGTGGCCCACGTTGTCGCACAGCATTAAAGAGTTCATTGCAGCCTGTCCCACATGTGCTAGGAACAAGTCCGGGACTCAGCCCCCGGCGGGCCTTCTTCTGCCTCTGCACACACCCAGCCATCCTTGGTCGCACATTGCCGTGGATTTTATCACTGGTCTACCCCCATCCGAAGGTAACTCCGCCATTTTTACAGTAATTGACAGATTTTCCAAAGTTGCCCACTTCATCTCTCTACCGAAGTTACCTTCCGCCATGGAGACAGCTCGACTGTTGGTACAACACGTTTTCCGTATCCACGGCATCCCCTCCGATGTGGTGTGGGACAGAGGTCCCCAATTCATCTCCCAGGTTTAGCGCAGTTTTTGTTCCTCCTTGGGGGCATCCCCCAGCTTCACCTTGGGCTGTTACCCACAATCTAACAGCCAGGCAGAATGTTGTAATGAGGAACTCGAGTCCACCCTGAGATGTCTCGTGGAAAACAACTCGTCTGCCTGGAGTCAACATTTGGTTTGGGTGGAGTATGCCCACAATGCCCACAAATCCGCGGCCACAGGTATGTCCCCTTTCGAGGCTTCCCTGGGTTATTTGCCTCCTCTCTTCCCCAGCCAGGAGACGGACATCTTGGTGCCTTCTGTGCAACACCATTTTCGCCGCTGTCGACGCATCTGGCGTCAAGCAAAGGCGGCGCTACTCCGTACAGCTGACCAGAATAGGAGGTTTGCAGACCGTCATCGTTCTTCGGCACCATCTTATACGGTGGGTCAAAAGGTTTGGCTTTCCACCAGGAACATCACTTTGAAGGACAGACCCAGGAAGCTGGCCCCTCATTTCATCAGGCCATTTCCGGTGGTCAAGATCGTCAACCCATCTGTGGTACGTCTCCGGCTTCCAGACTCCATGAAGATTCACCCAACTTTCCATGGTTCTTAGCTCAAACCTGTCTCTGTGAGTCCTCTGTGCCCTCCTCCCGTCCGTCTCATCGACAATCATCCGACGTTCACCGTGCGCAACGTTCTGGATGTCCGTCGCCGGGGGAGGGGTTTTCAGTACTTGGTGGATTGGGAAGGCTATGGTCCTGAGGAGCGTTCTTGGATTCCACGCTCTTTCATTCTGGACCCCAGTTTGATCACCTCGTTCTTCAGGGCTCACCCCGAGAAGCGTTTCCGGTCGCCAGGAGGCGACCCTTGAGGGGGGGGTACTGTAAGAGTAGCACTCTCTGCAGCTCCAAGATGGCCGCCAATCACCCTCAGCTGACGGTCATCCACCTGATGAGCTACAATCCTATTTAAGGCTGCAGTCGAGTTCTACTCTTCGCTGGAGCATTGATTCCTATTTATGGTATTTATGCTTCTAGCCAGTCTTGTGTTTAATGCAAAGATACTTACCTTGTTCTTATGTGCCTGCAGTCATCTCGTCTGTTTTTGGATCCTGCTCTTCGTTCCTCGTGCCGTGCCCTCCAACCACTTGCCTGCCTTCTCTGCCCTCTGGAATCGCTATTGGAGTTATTGGATGTTCATGGAACCCATCTCATCTGTAAGAACAAACAAACATTTGAGACCAACATTCACCACAGCCCCTGGGCCTACTCCTTCTGACGTTCTGCTTCCTCCTCCAGGAATTCCAGATGAACCACGTTGTACTTCTGAAACTTAAACCACTGTAAATAATAAACACTGTTCTTTTTGTACTCTTGTGCCTTGTGTCGTTCTGGGTCTCGTTACCAACTGGGTTACCTAGAAATCATTACAGATTCAACAAAATGCATCTCATTTAAGGTATTTTTATTTAGTAAAACAAAGTGTGCTTTGCAACACTGGTGGCAATAGTGACACGTGAAACAATCAAATGGAAGATAGTATAGCAATTCTTAAATGTGTTAACGTCAAAGCTGGGTCTGAAATGAGTCCACCAATGTCTTGAGGTAATGTTTACCATGTCTAAACCCTGAGCATTGGAAGCTGAACTATCAGAGCAGATCTAAGGTACCTTCAAAATACCATACTCTGATAACAATGATGTGTTTTAAAATATATTACAGGTCTACAGATTCCTTGTTTTTTTTACACTGGAAGAACGAAAATCATCTAGAACGTCAGTATTTTCTTTGCATGGTCTTGATGGTGTCTTCTGCAAGTTCTCCATTAGGTGTGCTAGAGCATGGCAGGGTTTGAGCCAGTGGCGGCTGCCACTAGAGGGCGCTAGGGGCGCCGCCCCTCCTTGGAACTGCAGCTCTTCACCATTTGAAGATTTAAATTTTTTTTATAAAAATGAAATAATAAAATAAAAATATTCCGAAATGCATGCATATATGTTTTTAGTTGTGTAGGATAAATATTTTATGAGTAATGATTGTTTGTTTCAAAAAACGTTTTCTGATTGTGACGTACTTCCGGTTCCCCGCTAGGCGCCGCCTGCGG
This sequence comes from Garcialebias charrua, assembly GCA_038048925.1. Taxonomy (NCBI): domain Eukaryota; kingdom Metazoa; phylum Chordata; class Actinopteri; order Cyprinodontiformes; family Rivulidae; genus Garcialebias; species Garcialebias charrua. The sequence goes on along the minus strand of JBBPBX010016050.1, from coordinate 16,345 downwards.
CTTTTACATTGAATCTAATTATAACTAGCGCTAGCGCATGCGCAGTTTATGTCTGTCCAAAACTATTGGACTGTACAGGTCGCATTTTCTGCTGCCCTCGAGCCTGGACTCGTCTCGTGATTGCTGCGTTCACCAGCGTGTTTCTGGTTTGACTGCCGAGGAGGGAGGGGGAGTGGGGGACTCTCTGTTTACACAGTCAGAGCTGATCACATGCAACTAGCGACGTTGAACAGCAGTAATTATTAATGGTGCCTTTCTACACAGGTAAGCAAGTAATAATTAGTGAGTTGTTTAATAAGCGCACATGAGCAAAGTTTGAGCTGATCTCATCTGTGTGCGTGACGTGGTGTCGTGTGTTGCTGTCAGTCACACAGCTAGCTACTAGCTGTGCTTATGAACGTTGTGGTGTTTCTTTATCTAATGCTTATTACTATTCCTGACTGATATGGCTCTCAACTAGATGTTACAAAAGTGTTTTCTAAACGTTATGTGTTTAATATTATGATTATCAGGTGTTTATGTATTAATATTTTGATTATCAGATGTTCGTGTGTTAATATAATGATTGTCAGTTGTTTATGTGTTAATGTTATGATTATCAGATGTTCATGTGTTGTGTTAATATTATGAATATCAGATGGTAAATGGTAAATGGAGCTTATTTATATAGTGCTTTCCAGCCCCCTGTGAGGAGCCCCAAAGCGCTTTACAATACCAGCCATCCACCCATTCATTCAGACATTCATACACCGGTAGTGGTAGCCTGCCTTGCAAGGCGCCATCCAGACCTACCGGGAGCAACTCGGGGTTAAGTGTCTTGCCCAGGGACACAACGACACATGGTGGGCAGACGCGGGATTCGAACCTCCAACCTTCCGATCAGGGGTCGACTGCCATTACCACTACACCACGGCCGCCCCATGTTCATGTGTTAATATTATGATTATCAGATGTTCATGTTTTTAACTCTAGCTTGTGTACAAAAGTTGAGCTGAAGTCAAACCTGTTAAATATCAGACAATATAAACTTTTATATTCACCAGATGTCTGCTATATCAATCAATCACCTTTATTTTTCCAGGTAGAGTCCGTTGAGATGGAGATCTCTTTTACAAGGGTGACCTGGTCAAGTGGTCAGCAGCACACGTCACATGGTAATTGACAATAAGCATTTGCATTTACCAACAAAGATGGTTTTATGAACCTGTTTGTAGCAGCCCTTAAACATTTTTCTTCCACTGTACAGGAGGACATGGCAGGAGGTGATGATGAGGGGATCCTCTGGTCCAGCCTGGATGTTTCTGAGAAGTGGAGTCGCCACCGCACAACCCACATAATACGGTACCCAAATACTGTAATAATACCAGTGGTGGAGAAAGTACTCAAACACTGTACTTAAGTAAAAGTACAAATAAACAGACAAAAATGTACTCTAGTAAAAGTAGAAGTACCATATTAATATTTTTACTTAAGTAAAAGTAAATAAGTACTTGCTTTTAAAAATACTTAAAGTATTAAAGTAAAAGTACTTGCTGAATGTATTAACTAATGCAATGGTCTACAATACCATTAAGTGTGCGTACTGTATGCATATTTTCTGTAATACATTAATAGTGTTGAGCCATTTTAATGAACAATGCTGCAGATAATGCATGTTTTTATTGTGTTTACTCTGTGACACAGTTCACACTTGGACTTTTGATTCTGTGTGTCAGAATTTCAGTGATGAGTTAAATACCATTAAGCAAAATAAGAAAGAGGAATGATTATACCTTTGAAAGTTTTTATTTAACACAAAATAAAACCAATGTGTCATTTTAACTGCAGTAAACACATTTAAGTAAAAGTTGTCTGTTTGAAAAAAGGAGCATTAGACACAACTAACAAAGGAATAGATCACTTCAACTCGTTTGTCATCAACTCTAGTTAAAATATTGTCTAGTCAATCTTGTAATGGATCAACAATGAACAATACTTTAACTTCCTGACAACATTTTCAAAACTTGGACCTGAGTGTCGAGACATTTGGAGAAATCTCTTGTCTCCTAACATCCCATGAACTGACACATTTTAATATTGCAGCAAGAATTTCTTGTTCAAGTTCAGAAGAAGTTGGTTTTCAAAGTTTTTGAGTCCATGTCTGGCTCTTTAGGGAGAGAGAATCTGTCCTGCTGTACTGAACAGTCTTTCAATAGTCTTTCAATAATATTTCAATAGTCTTTCAATAATATTTCAATAAAGCCATGGGTGTTGTGTATCTTCTGGATGAATCTTTGTGGTGGAATCCATTTTGTGTGTGTTAGTGGTGCTGTGGGTGCTCCCAGCTAAATGACTTATACACAAGAATATACATCATTGGTCCAGCTCTTCTTGAAGGCAGGTCTAATGTTACCTGTCCACTTTGCAGTGATTCAATGGACCAACTCCCCTCTCAACATCAGTTACTTTCAAACTAACGACAAATCAAAAAGTTGCAACGTGAATGTAACTTGTAACTCAACACATTATAGAAATGTAGTGTAGTAGAAAGTACAGATACTTCATGTAAAATGTAGTGCAGTAAAAGTACCCACATTTAATTCTACTTAAGTAAAGTACAGATACATGAAAAATATACTTAAGTACAGTAACAAAGTATTTGTACTTAGTTACATCCCACCACTGAATAATACAATAGCAGTGAGGAGGCTAGAAGCAGCTCTGTTCAACCAGTTACCAGTTACACTCATGGTCTCTTAAAATAACTGGACAGTACATGTATTTTTCTTTTAATGTTAGTGTTTTGTAAAAATATAAGCAGTGCTTTTCTTATTCTTGTCCTTATCCCCTTCATTTCTTAATACAGTATATATATATATATAT
>JBBPBX010016049.1:0-43981 GCA_038048925.1 Garcialebias charrua | reverse complement strand
TATATATATATATATAGATAGATAGATAGATAGATAGATAGATAGATAGATAGATAGATAGATAGATAGATAGATAGATAGATAGATATCCATTTTTATGTGCTCATTTCTGCTTTTTTCAGTCTAACTGGGCAAACATGTACTTTCTGCTTTCTTCTGCTATTTTAGGCATACCAGTAGTCTACATTTTCAGCTGTCTTTTAGCATCTTTAGCTAATTTCAGCAGTTTTCAGAGAAATTCACGTTTTTTTGTGGTCATTTCTGCTAATTTCAGCCTAAATAACTTATTTTTGTTACTTTCAGCTTTTTCTGCCCTTTCAGCTATTGTTTGTTATTTTCAGCATTATTTTTTGTTGTTAATTTCCTTTTTTCCCCCCTTATTTCTGCTTATTTAAACCTAGTTTATATTTCTACTTTCTTCAGATAATTTCCAGTAGGCTTGTTCTTCATTTCATGTACATTTCAGCATTTTTTTTAAAGCTAATTTCAGCTGTTTTTCAGCAAGTTCTTCTGGAATAAGTTGCATTTTCACAGGAAATGCATTTCTCTAGTTCAACTTTAAGTTGTGTTTTCAGGAGCCCATCAAATAATTCAACCCAACTGATAAGAAAGTGTGTTTTAGCCATGTTGCAAGTTTAGTGGATTAATACATTTTGTCTTTACAGAAAGAGACAAAAGGGGAAACGGGCTTTAATCTAACAAGTTTGATAATTTGCGTCAGATGCTGAAAACATCTGTTTTCTGCTGTTTATCCACGGTCGGGTCACAAAGGCAACAAGTTCAGGTTAAAAACCCACACTCCTCTCCTCTGTGACCTTTCTGGATGATCCAAAGATGTTCCCAGACCCGAGAGGATCTATGAGCCCGTCTCCTCCCAAAGGATTTGTATGACAAAACTTATATAAGGTGGCAACAAAATCCAAATTAGACCCGGAACCACCTCAAACGATTTGGTTTGATGTGGAAGAGCAGCGAGTGGGTCAAGCGCCCTACGAATGAAGCTCGTTTTATCTGTTGCATCCAAGTTCTCCTTCCTTTGGTCTACACCTCATGGCCACAGCTGGAACGTAGACCAACAAGTAAATTAAGAGCCTCCTTCTTCACCGCAGATCAGAGAACCAAAAACGCCCTCAAAAACCCTTCAGAAATTTCAGATAAACTTTGTGTGTCCGAGGAAGTTGAACCAGAAGAAGTTTACATGGATACGCTGAAGAGTGACAACACCTCCCTGAAGGTGGGGAGAGGCTAACATCTCCCATGCTGGCGGTCATTACTTTTAACTCCTGTAGGTTTCCATCTTGCGTCGTTATACACACAAGGCTGGCTCAACGCCGGACCTCTCCGGTCACCACGTTGTTTCTCACACACCAGGGAGCCATGCTGTTGTTGGCAGTTCCTGTGCTTCCACTGTCTGCGCCACCACCAGACAACCCGCTGTGGCTGTTAGCATGTTAGCATGGCAGTAACACTGTGGGTCCAGAAGGTTTTGGCGAAAATAGAACAAATTTGGCACAAACCCTGAGCATGTGTTTATTTGTCTGTTGGTAACATCTCAAGTGAGTGGATTTTAAAGAATCGCTCAGAAAATAATAACTTGATGCGCTGTACTGTATCTGATTGAAGATTGGAGCTGATCACCTTTAGTGAACACAAAACGTGCTGTAACCCAGACCATGTTGCAGGTGTTGAGCTGAAATTGGGTGTGATGGTGGCTGAGGCTCATCCCTGAAACTTGGTTTGAACATGAGTAGATCAATGCAAGGAAAATCTGGACAATATGCACTACTTTTCATTTATCTGTGTGTAGTGCAGTAGTCCCTCATTTATTGCGGGGGTTACGTTCCAGAACCCCCACCCCCGCAATAAGTGGAAAAACCACAAAGTAGGAACGATTTGAGTATTTATACATATTTTAATGCTTTAGAAACTCTTCCCACACTCTTGCAATGTTCTAAACTCTTATATGTAATTTTAACAACATACATATACTGTGTACTGCACAGTACTGCAAAACGTTACTCACCAGCTATGCAGAAACAGCGGCTCAGTTACGGTCCGGTAGACCTACCCTGCTGGACTTACCCTTGTCTGGTTCTGGTTGGCTCTCTGCAGCCCTTGAGCACCAAAATGATTTTGAGGGAGCCGGACCTTCGAATGACCAGTGTGATCCCGATCAAGTCCAAATCCAGATGAAAAAAGTTGTGTGCTCCAAAGACAACGCCAGACCTCTGGGCAGCACTCAGATTCACTGATGAGTCCGGTACTGGTCCGGTTCTGGTCCAGATCCCGGTCGGTTCCATGTGGCTCTCTGCATCCGTTGGTCGACGAAGTCACTATGAATAAGGACCAAACTTTTTGGACCGGATCAAAACTTTCCCTCCATTTCAGCTGAAGGCAATGGGGTATCTGATTGGGGCACTGTTGGCTTCTGGGAAATGTAGTCCTTTTGAGTGGCGATACAGCATAGGCTCATTGAGAGAAAACTACAAAATGGCGGCATCTGTCTGAAATGTTTTTTTTTTCTTTCTTTCGGTTAAGCCAAGATGAGAGAGCCAAGATGGTGTAGTGGTTAGGGCGTTTGACTTGGGACCCGAAGGACGCGGGTTCGCGTCCCGGCCACTACACACCTTGGGGTGTCTATGAGTGCACACCTATTTCTCCAGCTCCCCGAGCGCCTTCTATGGCTGCTCACTGCACCACCTGGTAGGTGGTTGGGTTAAATGCAGAGACGAATTTCGTCTGTGTATGGGAAACATACGCAGATGACAAGATTAGACAATTATTATTATTATTATAACTTTTTACTGTACAGTACTGTATCCAGAACTATCCCAATCATGTGAGTGATTTTAAAGTTAACAGTCGGGTGTTGTGTATAATTTTTTTCTTGTGTTCAGTATTTGAAAAACCGTGAAAGAGCGAGTGAGTTGTGATTTTGTTCCTGGTGTTGTGTTTATGGCTGTGTTCCCCTGATCCTCTGTTTCTCATTACTGTACAGTATAGGGTTTGGGTTTCTCTAGTATCTAGCCCCATCTTGTGTCGTGTTCATGTCGTGCATCCTCTTTCTTCTCTGGCATCTGTGATTACTCACAGGTGTCATCACTTGGTCTAATTGGTGTTTCCTCTATATAAGTCTGTCTCTGTGTTAGTCCAAGCCCTGGCATTGTCTCCTGTCATCTGGTGATGTCCTGTCTTCTCCCTGTGTACCACTGAATTGCTTATGTGAGTTTTTGCTGCCCTGTCAGCCTTTTCTGTTATTTATTGTAAATAAGTTCTTTATTTAATCATTAAACCTGAGTCCTAGATTGCCTGCCTGCACCACTGGGTTCACCAGCACTAGCCCCATTGTGACAGTGAGTCCACGAAAGTCAAACCACGACGTAGCGAGGGACTACTGTACTTGTTGTTTAAGAGCGCAGTTATTACGCTTTTTTTGTGCTGTTCATAAAATGAAGAGCAATTTTCTACCAGTTAACTTTTCTTCACTTGTTTAAATTTGTAATCTGAACTGCTAACACAGTACTGTAAATTAACTGTTACCAGATTTTTCACAGGAACTGTTTGACCTAATTCAGACTAAACTGAGACTTTAATCCTGAAGGATTCCTGACCAGTCGCCTTTTCTTGCACATTCAACAGTTGTTCCAAGCCCCACCTTTTTATTTTCAAGGGGTTTTCCTGCCACTTTCCCATACAGTAATTTGGACTTTTCGTGGAGGAAACATTTACAGTTTGCTTTAACGTCACCTTTGATCATGTGGCTGACATCCACGGTTGTCTAACAAGTGGGACAAGACGTGAAGGGCAAGGAAGGAGGGAAAAAATCAAATCTTGGTGGGAATGCCGTTCCACTCCGGCATGGTGCATCTCTCCCAGGTGACTGCTTAGCCCTGGCAGTAATTGAAAACTTGCCCCTGGCTCTGTGTGCATGAGGCTGTTTGAAATGGGTGTAAATCACACAAAAATGTATGCCGTAACATTCTTTTTGCTTCTTTTGAGCACGAACCTGTACGTTGGCGCACACGTTGATCTACTCCACCTTCAAGGATCCGAAGCGTCACCTTTCCTTTCACTGCTTTTCATCATTTCCCAAGAGCTGAAGGAATTAACGTGTTTTAATACCACCCTACCCCCTTCTGCCTTTTGCTCCTTTGCAACGACGAGGGGCCAAATCTCTTCAGCATTTCCAGCCCTGTGAGCTAATTTGACAGCTCACGGGGGTGACGCTGATTCCACTTCGCGGAGACAGGTACCCTAGGGCTAGCCAGCTGGATCGCAGCGGATGCTTACAGATTTGGCTTTAGCTTCATGCTGGGTGTCATCTGTCTCTTTGGTCTGGCGCGGGATAATTTTTGTGTGTGCGCGCGTGTGCGCGTGTGTACGTATGTCCGCCCTGACATCATGTGCCTGAGCAGTTTGTGCCTGGCAGGCCTTGTCTGTCCAGGTTGGCCATCAAACACAGCCAGCATGGCCCTAATCTGACGAGGCACTGCTCCAAACATGCCACAGCAGCTCCAGAAGTGTGTGTTTCTCTGTGTGTGTGTGTGTGTGTGTGGATGTTAGTGTGACCCCGAGGGCAGACCCCCTTTTTTTCTCTACTCCTTGTCTTTCGCTTCCCCTCTGTCCCACGTCCAATATCAGCCAGCGCACCAACAAACTGGAGAACTTCAAAAACCATCATGTGGCACCGAACCTCACGCTCCGAACTTTCCTTGCAGTTCAGTGTGTGTGTGTTTATCTGGTCTGTGAGGGTGTGTTGCAACAACACTGTCCACTTCCACCTGTGTTGGTTTGATGGCTCTGTTTCAACAGGTCCAGACCCACCCCTCCTTTGTTCAACATGGAGCTCCAGACGTCATCGTCAGCATCTTTCCTCCTGCAGGTACGACTGAGAGGAGACACCAGATGAGTGACCGGCTTCCTGTTCAGCGTCTGAGAGAGGAAAAGAGGAATTAAAGGAAACGAGAACGTGGACACGGGGGGAGGATGCTGAAGGCCGGGAGGTGAGCTCCTGGGCAGCAGGTTCTCTCCTGCCAACCCTCCCTCTCTCTCATCGTCCCTCCAGCCTGGAGGTCTTGGCATCAAGTGAGTCACACTACCCCCTTTCCCTTTACCTTCTCCTCTCCTATCGCCGCCCCCCACCTGTTCACAGCGTTTGTACAGTCAGTGGAGCTCAGCGTGTTGTGAACACAAAGCAGCGGCCCTGCGGCCCCACTTCCTGGACCTCAGAGTCAGGAGCCAAGCTGAGACAGAGAGACTGTGCAAACTAAACGCAGAATAATTACACCCGGTGGTAACATACGAGCACCGTGCAGGGGGCGGCGTGGTCGGACAGAGGAGGCAGCGTCGCCGTGCACGGCCACGGGCACGTTTGGTGAGCCACACTCTGAGACGTCCTGGTGGAAGTGCTGCAGGAGGTCATCTGGATACTGCTGGATGTTACTCACAGGGGGAGCGGCGTCACTCCAGCACGCTCTGACATCTAAAAAACACTGAAGGGAAATCAAATCAAAAGGGAAAGTTGTGGATTTATTCTGTGAAATAGCACAACTACTTGTGCAAAAACTCAGGACAGTATTACACTTTTATTATTTCATTTTATGCTTATGTTTATTAAATGTTTTAGTGTTTTAGTGTTTAAATGTTTACTGTTGCACCGAGGGACAGAGAGAAATGCAATTTCAATCCTGTGTATGTCCTGTACATATTGCAGTTTTGACAATAAAGTTGACTTTGACTTTGACTTTGATCATTTAAATTATATTAATGTTATATAATACAAAAACACATTTTAATGATTAATTTTGATATTTTTTTTTTATTAAATTTTTTCTTAATTTTACATATTAAAAAAACAGCATAAAAGATAATGGGGGAAAAAATTCATAAATATGTTAAAAAAAAATCAAAATACATAAAATGAAAGGTGGCAGAAAGAAGAAAATTTTCTTATTTTGTCTGCCCCTTTTTTCCCCCCAAAAAAACAAAACAAAACAATTTTTTTTACAAACAATCAATTTAAACAATAATCTTCCAGAAACAACAGATCAATTTAGTAACATTTCACACTCAATAATTAACAAATACAGGATGCATTACTTAAGGCTTTAGTATTTTGCTAGCAGTTTAGACTTGCTAATCTTTTTTAATTTCGTCTTAGAGTTTACATCTTTAACATCTTTGTCCAAAACATTCCACAATTCCACTCCCTTATTCGAAATAAAACGTCACATCAAACTAGTCCTATATCTAGGTTTAACAAACATTTCAGTTCCTTTTAAACTGTAACAGCTTTCTCTCTTTATGAAAAACATTTGAACATTTATGGGTAGCACATTCTTATGAGCCCTATGCATTACTAACAAAATATTATAATCAACCAATTAATACAATTTCAATAATTTGAGTTGTTTAAATAATACATTTGATGGATGACGATAAGGCTTTCTAGCAATAATTCTCATCGGTCTTTTCTGTAAAATAAAAATAGAATTTGTTATAGTTGTACAGGCTTTACCCCAAACCTCCACACAATAAATTAAATGTGGAACAAAAATTGAGTTATATAGCAAATAAAGAGCCCTATCATTTAACAAGTCCTTTAGTTTATACAATACAGCAATAGATTTAGATAGCCTATAGTTTTAACAAAATGTACATGCTGTTTCCACAACAATCTCTCATCAATAGTTACACCCAAAAACTTCACCTCATCCACTCTGCTTAGTTCCACACCATTAATTTTGATAGAAAATGTATCAATTTTCTTTTTGCTAAATAACATATAGTTAGTCTTATCTAAATTTAATGATAACTTATTTAAACTAAACCAAGTTTGTAATATTGAGATCTCCTGTTTTAACGACTCAAACATTTGTTTCAAATCATAACCAAAATAAAAGAAGGTGGTATCATCAGCAAAAAGAACACACCTTAGAATACCAGACACTTTTGCCACATCATTTATATACAAAATAAAAAGCTTAGGTCCCAGTATAGAACCCTGAGGGACTCCACATGTGATTCTGTTGAGTTTTGATCTGGTATTGTCTATCTGTACAAACTGACTTCTGTCCTCCAAATAGCTAGATACCCATTTCAAGGTCAGTCCTCTAATACCATATTTATTTAACTTCTCGAGGAGAATAGTGTTTTGATTTGATTTTTGTCATTTCAGGTGCCTTTAAAGTGCTCGAATAGTTGGAGAAAAGCTTTAATTGACTGAAAGTTTTAATTAAAATATACTCTTTATTAATGTTAAATTGTTTATAGATTTAATACTATAAAATAAACTATTTTAATTAAATTCTGCTCTTGCACAACAGAACTGGATGAAAAAGTAAATTTCTTTTTTAATAGAAATAGAGCAGCAGGTGGAAAATACAACACTACAAGAATGTCTTTAATTGATTTATTGATTTCTGTTAGTGAGCTTCCCACACGGTCGTTTTGCTGCATGAAGAAGTGTCAAATAAAAAAAACTGAATTCACTTAATAGACCCTGTGAGAGTGAAATGGAGGGAAACACGATCCGCTCTCGTGCACGGAGCCCCTGCTGCAAACTGCAGCCAACATCAGAAGACAAAAAGACTTTTTGTTTTCCTCGTTGCGTTGACGTTGGCCTGGCTTTCTTTTTATTACTCTAACAAATCACTTTTGTCCTTCTGTTTAATGCAGACTTTATGTTAAAAAAAATATATATTTTATCATCTTCTAAATAAAGTTAGCATGAACTCAGTGTTTTGTTCATACAATATATAAAAAATACATTTCATGTTGTAAAACAGTATTTTTATGCCAATTAGTACTGTAAATAGTTCGACAGAAGGAATGAGTATTGTGATGAAAGACAAAAAGTCTATGTCGTCGTATCTTAATGCTCATTCTTTTTTTCAAGGTGGATTATTATTTTATTTTTCATGTTCTTATTACATCTAACCATACGTTTCTCCAACGTCACTTTTCAGAGGCTTCATGCGTTAAAAAAAGAGGGGTGCGAAACGAATCAATGCCTTTGCAGCACTTCGCTTTAAATTAGGGATGCACCGATCCACATTTCTCACTTCCGATCCGATACCGATACTTATTAACTGAGTATCGACCGATACCGATACTTTTCCGATCCGATACTGTTAAACTATTGGTTATAACTATTGGTTATAATGGGAAAGACAACAAAATCAACTATCTTATTTATTGGTTAAGGGGAGTGGCTGTGTTGTCTTTCCCATCATGCTTAGCACTTTTTTAGTTTTTTCAGCTGCACCATGAGTAAGGAGGACATGTGTGTGGTATAATTGCCTCCTGTCCTGTGTGCTGTTAAAGTCAGTGGGTTCCCTATTGTAAGGCTTAAGAGTGTCTTCATTGGGTTTATCTCACACAATGTTAAGAAGGGCAGTCACAGAATGTGATTGAACACAAGTGCTCTCTGAAGCTGGATCGGAAAAGTATCGGCAGGTTGGATCCGATACCCGATACTTAAATAATGCTGGTATCGGATACCGATACCAATACTGGATCGGATCGGCCCCATCCCTACTTTAAATGTGAATTTTCTGCTGATTTTAGAGAACAGCTGGACTGTTTGTTGAGGAGAGGCCTGAAAAAAAATGGAAAACAGTTTAACAAACTGAGACAAAAACATAAAAACCATTAGGAACACATTCCGTAAAAAACTGGAGTCACGTTGAAATAATTCAGGTACGTCAATCATGAGACACTGCTGATTGTTACCGTGCATATCTGTGTATTATTACTGTGCTTTATGTGTATTATTACTTTGTATATCTGTGTCTTATTACTATGTATATCTGTGTATTATTACTATGTATATGTGTATTATTACTGAGTATATTTGTGTATTATTACTGTGTATATGTGTATTATTACTGTGCATATCTGTGTATTATTACTGTGCTTTATGTGTATTATTACTTTGTATATCTGTGTCTTATTACTATGTATATCTGTGTATTATTACTATGTATATGTGTATTATTACTGAGTATTTGTGTATTATTACTGTGTATATGTGTATTATTACTGTGCATATCTGTGTATTATTACTGTGCTTCATGTGTATTATTACTTTGTATATCTGTGTCTTATTACTATGTATATCTGTGTATTATTACTATGTATATGTGTATTATTACTGAGTATATTTGTGTATTATTACTGTGTATATGTGTATTATTACTGTGCATATCTGTGTATTATTACTGTGCTTTATGTGTATTATTACAGTGTATATCTGTGTATTATACTGTGCTTTATGTGTATTATTACGTGTATATCTGTTATTAGTACTGTGCTTTATGTGTATTATTACTGTGTGCAGTATATCTGTCTATTATTACTATGTATATGTGTATTATTACTGAGTATATTTGTGTATTATTACTGTGTATATCTGTGTATTATTACTGTGCATATCTGTATTATTACTGTGCTTAATGTGTATTATTACTGTGCATATCTGTGTATTATTACTGTGTATATCTGTGTATTATTACATATCTGTGTATTATTACTGTGCTTTATGTGTATTATTACTGTGTATAACTGTGTAATATTACTGTGTATATCTGTGTATTATTACTGAGTATATCTGTGTATTATTACTGTGCATATCTATGTATTATTACTGTGCTTTATGTGTATTATTACTGTGTATATTTGTGTATTATTACTGTACATATCTGTGTATTATTACTGAGTATATCTGTGTATTATTACTGTGCATATCTGTGCATTATTACTGTGCATATCTGTGCTTTATGTGCATTATTACTGTGTATATATGTGTACTATTACTGTGCATCTATTATTACTGTGTATATCTGTGTATTATTACTGTGTATATCTGTGTAATCTTACTATGTATATGTGTATTATTACTGAGTATATTTGTGTATTATTACTGTGTATATCTGTGTAATCTTACTATGTATATGTGTATTATTACTGAGTATATTTGTGAATTATTACTGTGCATATCTGTGTATTATTACTGTGCTTTACGTGTATTATTACTGTGTATATCTGTGTATTATTACTGTGCATATCTGTGTAATCTTACTATGTATATGTGTATTATTACTGAGTATATTTGTGTATTATTACTGTGTATATCTGTGTATTATTACTATGTATGTATATGTGTATTATTACTGGGTCTATCTGTGTATTATTACTGTTTATCTGTGTATTATTACTGAGTACAGTATATCTGTGTACTATTACTGTTTATATCTGTGTATTATTGTTGTGTATATCTGTGTATTATTACTGTGTATATCTGTGTACTATTACTGTGCATATCTGTGTATTATTACTGTTTATAGTTGTGTATTATTACTGTTTATATCTGTGTATTATTGGTGTGTATATCTGTGTATTATTAGTATGTGTATATATGTATTATTTGTGTGTGTATCTGTGTAATATTGGTGTGTATATCTGTGTATTATTAGTATGTGTATATATGTATTATTTGTGTGTATATCTGTGTATTATTGGTGTGTATATCTGTGTACATCTGATTGTTAATGAACTTTTTTGTACTAAATGTAAAAACTAAAATTACTCATGTTCTGGATGTTTTACTTGAACTCATCATGACCCACTTCATACGGCCTGAAGTGCCCCGTGTGGCCCTGGAGCCACAGGTTGCAGACCCCTGATGCTCCGGAAAACCGACCTGTTGTCCTTTTTGAACAAATCATAAATGTAACATTTTAAATGTGGTCAAAATACATTTTTATCCGCAGGAGGTGCATTTAAAACACAGTTGTGCATCTTTTAATTTATTAAAACATCAAGTTTTAGATAAATATTTTATTTTTATTTCAGGGCTTGTACTTTAACATGCATGACAAAACTAATTTTAAATTAAAACGACAATTGTTTTCATGAATAGCATTGCCTTTTTTTAATGTTTGCAGAACAAAATATGAAATATGTTGAGTGTTTCAGCTGGTCCAAAATAAAAAGTCTTTATTTGTTCTGTAAACAAAGTGTTTTCTCTGATGATGAGCCTCTCTACAAGTCTCAGAGTTGACTTTAATGTTTTTAATTTCCCCCTCCAGAGTTATGAATAAAGAAAAACACGAGAATCCCTGTCAGAGAGGCCCTGGCTGCTTCTGACATGTTTTCTTGTCAGGGATCCTCTCGAGCTTTTCACACCGACCTGAGGCGGCGGCGAAGAACTGCCCTTTTTATCCCTCGGCTGCTGATCAATCACTTAATCTCTTTAATAAGCTCCAATCAAAACTAATGGTGCATGTAATCTGTGTTTAAGTAAACAAATGTGGACAGTGGTGGGGTGTTGGCGGGGAGTGAAAATGATTTTCTCTTAACTGAGCATGACAGTTCAAATGAATTTGGGGCTTACAAGCAAACTTTTGACAACTAATGTGCAACATTTGCCCCGAACTTTGCCGCTTCTCACTCTGACTGAATGGATTTGCTCTTGCCGAGAGTGATGCATTCATAAATGCATTTATGCCAATATATTTGCATGTCATAAAGTGTAATAAAAGGGTTTGCAAAGCCAAGATAAATCACTTTTTTGCTGCTACAGATTATGGAGTCTGATGGATTTAGTGTCATCCTGTGGGGGGGGGGGGAATGGGCATTTCCCAAATTTGTACAAAAATAACTCAAATTAAACTAAGTCTGCTTTGTCTTATAAATCTAAATTCAGTCATTCATATCTGATATTAAACCTGGTTTTGTTCTTAAATATATTCACAGTTTAATGTACAAGGCATACACATTCACCACACAGTAATTATGAATTTATTCACACAGGAACAAGCATTCAGATTGTAGCACAAACAAATGCCCATTAATTACAATGTCATTACTATTGGGATGAACTCAGAGCTTAGATTCTTGTTAAAATACTGTTGAGTAATCATCATCTCAATAAAATTAGATTTAATATTTAATGTTTGACCATTCTTTAATTGAGATTTTATAGAGTAGTTTCAAGTTTTAATATGAGCGACTTTTCAGAATTATAGCTTATAAAATGTCCTTTAAACTCCTGTTTTTTCCCCCTTGTTGGTTCATACTGGTTGACTGTGCATGACATGTGCTGTACAAAAAAATAAATGTTGATTTTATCTTGTAAAAAAAAAAGTTTAAATTTGCCTAAAATGTTGTCACTGTAGCCTGACTTTTATTAGAAAATAACACAAGGATTTTGCAGTTGTTAAAAGCATGTTTTACTTTAGAGGGGAGTAGTTTATTGAGGATTTAATGCGAGTACAGTATATATATAAATAATTCAAGGCAGTTGACCAAAGAGCAACACTGACACCTACCGGCCATTGTAGGAAGCAGGAACATACCATGTTGTCAAGTGCGAGCAAATTTTAAACGTTTTTAAAAATCAGCCATAATTTGAGATTTTCAATTTCATCATTGATGTAAAGTCATCCTACTTAAATACATACATGTCTACTAGAATTAATTGAAACGTAAAACCATATAAGCAAACGTCCTCTTCCCCATTTTCCACACACTTTGGTTCAGTCTACCGTCTAGAAACCGGAAGTAGACGCAAATGTTTACAAATTGGAGTCAGATGACTTCCTTCACCAGACTATAACAGGCTTGTATTACAGTTAAAATGTAAAACTGTCATATATATATTAAAAGAATGAGCTAAATTGAGTTATAGCTGGTCTCGCTGTGGTAAATAGTTTTCTGTCACGGTTAGCCTCTAGTTAGCCTTGCATTTTTTTTGTCAATAATAATGAGCTTGTTGAGCTAACTAGCTAAGCTAGCTGCTCTACAGACAGAAAAGCTGTTCAATTATAAATTTAAATATCTCGCTCTTTCACCTAATTAGAACAGCAGTCATTGGAGTGACGGGTAATGGAGAAAATTGTTAAAGGTAAGTTAAATTGATTGCAAATTAAATCACTAACTTGCATTAAAGTAAATCTCAAGTATCTCAGGACACTAAAATCATTTATGTTCTGGGCAGAATACTGATGTGTGTTTTGAGGGACTTGTAATTTTAGATTTTATGTAAAAACGCATCTTCTCCCTCAGTTTTTGCTGTAAACTGTATTTAACGTGAGTCTCTTTGGTTCTGTAGATGTGGGTGATATTCAGTCCAGACTGTTGGACCACAGACCTGTCGTCACTGCAGAAGCTCGCTACTTTGTCAGAGAGTTTGAGGTATTTAAGCACTCATCACCTCATGGTTCTTTTTATATGCTCAGACCCTGTATTGTGATGTCATTGATGTGTCTGGGTTTGCCTCTTCTCTGTGAGACGTGCCCATAAAACCTCCAAAGGGAGTATCAGATGCCCAAACCAGCTCAACTGACTCCTTTCAATGCAGAGGAGCAGCAGCTCTACATTGAGCATCCCCAAATGATGGAGCTCCTCACTTTATTTATAAAGCTGAGCCTTAACAGAATGTTCTGCAAAAAAAATAAAAAATAAATCAGAGGTCAGCATTATCACAAGATGCTCCTGCTGTCTGGTCACTCATGATTAGCGATTAGCAGAAATATTAAATGTAACTCTGAAGCAGATGTTTTTGTTCACAAAACTGCTTTTTATTCTTTGGTGAAATTATTTTTGATATATTGAGTCACTTCCTTTTTCAAACTATCAGAAGGATTCCAGAATGGGACATCTGATTAAGGTTTCTCATCATAAAATTGTCTCTTCGTATAAACAAGGCACTACAAATAATAATTATACAAATGTATATGTTAGTCTGGAGAAATAAATATTTTTTTGTTAATTCAAGTAAGCGTTTGTTTGTTTTTCCCATTCATTTACTCTTTTGCATCTTAGTCTATGAAGGCTAACAAGAAGCCACAATAATTTATCCTACAGTGATAGATACCCTGATGCATGCTCAATCCAGGTAGAAAAATCTAAAAACGCTAAGTCTGGTCCTCTGGACATTCAAAAAACAAAACAAAGCAAAAAATTGTAGAAACGTTTCGTCTTTCGTCCGAAAGACTTCCTCAGTCTCAAATGAACCAGACTGAGGAAGTCTTTCGGACGAAAGACGAAACGTTTCTACAATTTTTTTGCTTGTTTTGTTTTTTGAATGTCCAGAGGACCAGACTTAGCTTTTTTAGACTACAGTGATAGAGTTGAACTCATTTTAAAATACAAGCATGTAGTGATGTATCCGATTTATTTCCTATTGATATAAAGCACATTTTGTCCATAATGTGCTCCTTTTCAGGAGAAACGGGGCTTTAGGGAGAGCCGACTGCTGGAGAACCTCAATAAAATGGTGCAGGAGTCAAATGAACAAATGATGAAGGCAGCATCAGAAGAAAGCAGCCAGCAGCTGTCTGACATCGTTAAACGCTGTAAGTTTCCTCACCCTGAACCATAGAAGCAACAGTGTATACTGTGTATTATATACAGCAGCTGTTTTATTTTAAAAATACCTTTTTAAATGAGTTATAAATGTAACTGTGGCAGTGATGAAGACTGTAACCATGTTTCCCACAGTGGAGGCTGCTAATCACATGGCAGAGAGAATCCAGCAGAGGGAGCTAGAGGCTCAACAGGTACATTCATCATGTTCTGCTCTGTTCTCTCATCGTGTGTTGAATATTGTGGCATTTAGTTCATGTCATCCTCATGTCCTCGCAGGGCGTCCAGCTGCAGGCGAACATGGAGAGAGTAAAGGAGGACTGGACAGAGTTTCTGAAGGAGCAGCAGAGGTTAAAGGAGGAGGTGGACGAGGAGCACAACAAGGCTGTGGGAGAACTCAGCGCTCGGTTTAATGAAAAGCAGAAGGAGTTGGCTCAGTTTTCATTCAGCTGAAACGTTGATATGTAGTAAAGTGCTAATAAAACTACAATAATTCTTGCAGGTGTGCTTTTTTTTTTTTTAGCACAACACATGATGCCCAAAAACCTTTTGTTTCTGATTCTGCTTTTATTTTGAAAGGATGAAGAACTGTACCTTTCCATGTTGATCCATCTGACGACGGAAGACTGCAGGTTTTTATCCTGACCACGTGCACATGCTGATTTATTTTTAACTAAAACATGAATCAGGCGATTGTCCATCACAAAAAGCTTCAATCATTAGCTCTTGTTTAGATGAATGCGTTAAAGTCATGTTTATATCAGGGGTGCACTCTCCTTAAATGCCTTAGTTAAGGCTGGTGCATCATTTCAGCGCTGTCAGAAACTGGTCGTGTATAAAAATTATATTCATGTTCTATAATAATTAGCATTGAATGAGTCACAGGCTAAATAAATGTGGTTTGTGAAAAGCAGGAACTTGCTTTACAAGCTGCTCTGAGCAGCCGAGGTTAACGTTCAGCTTGAGTATCAGGAAGCAGAACACTTTTTTATTTTTATTTTACACAAAACTTCAGAGAATTGAGTTGTGTGGCAAGTAAGAACAGGAATACATTTCGTCACTGTGGTTACAACAGCCAGTCTGGATATGTCTTAAATGCAAAGTGTGGTTAAACCAAACCGTGTTGAACAAGCTCCAACTGTAGAAACTTCTCTCCGTCGTTTAGAAAAGTGTTGACTTCCTCGACAACAGGTAGGCGAGATGTGAAAAAACCCATAAAACTCTGCATTAAAAAGTCTCTGCGGACATTATTATAAATTATAATGTCGAGTGATCGATCCACGTGAAGTGCAGAGAGAACATTGAGAGAAAAATGCTCTGCTAACATCTATGAACAAGTGTTGGATCTCAGATGCTGGTGAAGATTCTCAGTCGTCCAGGACATGATGAAATCAAAAAAGGCGTTCAATACAGGATCAACTGGACTTTATTTGTTGCAGAAAACGTTTCGACTTCTGTCCAGAAGTCTTTTTCAATTCTGAATGGAAGCTGTGAGAACGAGAAGTTTTATACAGGCTTACAAGTCACGCACCAACATATGAAATTGGAAACTGAGATAACACCACAAATTAACTAAAATGCCCATTCTATTTAAATTGACAAAACGACACATCCCAGCTTAAACAAAAGGGGGTTTGTAACACATACATGTAAATTGAAAGATCACACCTAACAGTAGGAGGTTCCCTTGAGGTCTCTTAGAAGACACAAAACTGTATGTAAATTGACAAACAACACCTCCCAAACAACAAAAGAGGCTGCTCAGAGAACTTTGTTAGTCTAATTTACAGACAAAGCATCCCTGCTCCCATCTGGTGTAAAACGTTTCGGAATCAAATCCAAAACTGAGTTATAAGTCTTAGACAGTTGAAATCTCAGACCTCCTCCTCTTCTCACAGCTTCCATTCAGAATTGAAAAAGACTTCTGGACAGAAGTCGAAACGTTTTCTGCAACAAATAAAGTCCAGTTGATCCTGTATTGAACGCCTTTTTTGATTGGATCTCAGATCTTTTATTAATTCTTGATTTGAGCGTAGAGCTCCTCTGGACCTCCTGCAGTCTGAGTTGAACAGTTTCCAGATGTGGACAGATTGACCTGTGCGTACACCGTCTCCTGCTGTCCTCCGTTCTGCTCTGAAGTGGAGGAAGCCTTAGGCCGATTCTTGAAGAAGCTCACGTCTCCATAATGGAGTTCTTCCTCTCCTTCACTCCCTGGTTTCCAGGCAGAAACCTCCTCAGCTCTTTGACTCTGAGGAGAAACAAAACTCTTACAGGTCATGTTGATGATGTCACAAACCTACAGATTAAAGCTCTGAACACAGAGAATCAACGTTTAACCACCTGAGTCTCTGCTGGAGTTCGACGTTTGGACTTGACGCACCTGCAAGACATCAGAGAGCTGTCAGAAGACCCAACATTATTCCACAAACATAATCCTGGAGGGAACAGATGTGCAAGTTGCCGTTCGTTTAGTTTGAACCAAGAGGACAGAAGGTGAACAGTCAGACAGAGACCAACAAAGCATCAGCATGAAGATGATCCAGAAGACGGTGGGTGAGACGACAAAAGACACGTTTGGACATTATCACATGTTCACTGAAGATCTGTGACAAGAAGATGCTCGTGATCGTCACAGATGTGCGCTGCAGCAGCTTCACGTGCAACCAAAACTGGAAACGTCCTGGCATCGTAGCCAACGCTATGTTTACCTCGTAATCTCACATTCCCGCCCTTCAACCCAATTTTATACAGGTAGTCCTCGACTTACGGCGATTCGGGGTTACGTCAAGCTTCTCATTAATTTAGGGGGGAAAAAAATTTAATCTTATTTTATGTTTAAATGTTATTGATTTTATGTGTACAGCACTTTGTTGCAGCTGTGGTTGTTTTAAATGGCTTTATAAATAAATTATTATTATTATTTTGAAGCTGATTACGCAGTTTTTGGCAGTGTGACAGTTTTCGACAGTGTTCGGCAGTTTTCGAGTGTTCGGCAGTTTTCGGTTAGCTCCGGCTTCGACAGCCGGCTTTGGACGGACCTTGTGTCCGATCAGAGGTTGGTTTCGCTCGGATACATGAGGGTCGAAATGCTTGGTGAACTCTGTGGACGTCTCAGGCGGACGAACGGCTTGGCGGCCTGGATGTTCGTGGGACCCCAAGCTAACATGCTAAAACGCGGACGAACGGCTTCACCAGCTCCCAGTAAGTTATTAACTCTTTTTTCCCTTCATTATGGCTCCAAATGTCTGGAGCTAACAGGCCTTAGGCTACTGTAAACAGTTTGGACCGCGTGAAGCAGCAGGAAGCCGCAGAGCTCGGACGTGCAATGAGCTAAAATGCTAGACGGAGACAGGCTTCAGCAGCTCACAGTAAGAAATTAACTATTTTTTTCCTTCATTATGGCTCCAAATGTACTGTATGTGTTTTTTGATAATTATGTAGGGTACTGTGTTAGGATAGACGAAGTGCTTGGTAACTGTACAGTACCGTACATGTACGTGTGGCGGTCAGTGTGTATGTGTTTTCCGACTTACGCCGTTTTCGACATACGAACGGGTGTAGGAACGGAACTCGTTCGTAAGTCGGGGAGTACCTGTATACACTATTAAAAAATATATTTTCTCCTTTCGGCTGTTCCTTTGTTCTGTGGTCACTGCAGTGAACTAAGTCACACGAAGACTTGGCAATTCTTTTTATTGGACGTCCTTCATGATGCAACCACCGAGCTACCACAGTCCTGTGTGGTGCAGAAAGCTGTCAGGGTGCCTGAGGGAGCAGCTGGTGGGGTCTCCTCAGATTCAAAATCGGCCTCAGGCCTCTGTCTCGTTTTGGTACAACAAAGTACTTGCTGAAAAAGCCTTTGTTTACCCCGTGAGCAGGGACAGCCCTCACTGCACTTTTTTTGCAGCATCGAGCAAATCTCCTCTCTCAGAACAGACGTGCGAGCCTGTGATATTGTTGTCATGGTTACCCCAGAAAAGGGTGGTGGTCGCTTTGAGAACTGCAATCTGTAGCCGAGAGTTATGGTCATCATGACCCAATGACCCGGGCTACACGCCATCCAGGCTTCTGCCTGCGCAGCAAGTCTGGAGGGCATGTTCGCTGTGGGGTTTACATGTTTCAGGAGGGGATGGGTGAGTGAGTGGCCCCTCCCAACCTGTTTGACTGAGGGCTTATCTGTCCCTCCGAGGGAGGTAGAGGTTCTGTCTGTGAAAGACAGGCTTCTGCCCCCCCGCGCGGGCTCATTGGGCCCCTGGACTGCCCGTGTCTTATCAGAGGGGGGCCGGCTGGGTGCCCTAGCACCCCTCACTCTTTTTTGACACATTTTTCAGTAAAAAATTGTGGGGTTTTCCCTTTAATGCTGAGTCTAGACACAGGACATTTGGGACATTTTGAGACTTTATTGTCGTGTTCAAACAACAATTTCTCTTTATTACACAAACATTTGAGTGATTTTGTATGTTTAAATATTCTGGACCAGTTAGTCGTAACACATTTACTAGTGATAAGAGTTCGGCTCTCCTTTTTCCCTTTGGGTGGAGACGCCTGAAAAGGTTGAGAAGCAGCTCCTGTTCAGGTTAGCTTCTGCTTTCTGTCACGGCCCGTGGAGGAGGTTCTGGGTTGGCCCGCTTGACGTGGAACGAACCTGTGCTTCGACCAGGCCTGGCCCGCCTGAGACGGGTGTCCATGCTGCTCTGGGGCTGGTTTCAGCCGTTGCTCCCCATCAAGCATTGGTCTCTTATACGCCAGGCTACGAGTGAGGGAGTGATGGCGCTGCTGTCGGCCCCTCTGTCCACTCGGGTCTCTGGGCTGCGTAAAATGCTTTCTGGGCATACCTTCATGCAGGGCCTCCTCCTGTTTCCTCCTCTGATCCAGTCTGCTCTGGATCATCTCCAAGGCCTCGCCAAACAGTCCCGAGGGCTCGATGGGGTGGTGGAGAAAAGGGTTTTGCTGGCCTTCAGGGAGATCAGTGAGTGTCAACCAAAGGTGATGTTGAGCGATAACAATCTCAGCCATACTTTTCCCTTGGGCGATGGCTGCAGAGCCGGTGAGGCAAAGGATGAAGTTTGCCATCCTACGGGCCTCGTCTAGGACCTCGACAGCTTTCTTCTTGTTGGTGGTCTGTTGGAGCTCCTGCAGCTTCTCAGCCTGGTAGGCCTGTAACATTGCTGCAACATTCATGGCGTGGACCGCGAGAGCCTGAGCGCGGTAGCTCTTCTCCAGCTGGAGAGCTGAAACACGGCAGGCTTTGCTGGGCAGTGTGGGCTTGGAGCCCAACATTCTGGGGACCAAATGTGCCACCAACTGTGTCCTTTATGTCAATGCCTGCTGACAAATGTTGCAAATTAATTTCCCTACGGGGACAAATAAATCTATATCTATCTATCTATCTATCTATCTATCTATCTATCTATCTATCTATCTATCTATCTATCTATCTATCTATCTATCTATCTATCTATCTATCTATCTATCTATCTATCTATCTATCTATCTATCTATCTATCTATCTATCTATCTATCTATCTATCTATCTATCTATCTATCTATCTATCTATCTATCTATCTATCTATCTATCTATCTATCTATCTATCTATCTATCTATCTATCTATCTATCTATCTATCTATCTATCTATCTATCTATCTATCTATCTATCTATCTATCTATCTATCTATCTATCTATCTATCTATCTATCTATCTATCTATCTATCTATCTATCTATCTATCTATCTATCTATCTATCTATCTATCTATCTAAGTCTCGTCCATCTGAGGAATGTGAGCCATGCCAGCCGCCTCCATGCCCTTGACGTCCAGAAACTGAGAGAGAGGCAGTGTCAGGGGGGCTCTGGGTTCAGCCCAGGAGCGTGTTAGCTCCGTGTGGAAGTCCGGGAAAATGGGCATCCTATGCCTCGTGGCCGACTGTTGCTTTGCGAAAAAATAGTTCCCCGCCAGTCTCTTTACCTGTTGTCGAGGTGGGGATTCGGGCCAAGTTATCCTCAGCGCCTCCGCAGCTCTGCGACACAGCTCGAACAGAGCGGGTGTGGACCCGTCTGCCTCTGGTTGACCTGCCGTTGGGCTCAGGGAGAAGTCTTCATCCTCCCCCTCCGCCTCGTTTTCTGCCTCGTCGTCCGACAGCTCGCCAGAGGCTGTGAGCGACAGTTCGTCAGCCCTCATTAAGGAGTCCCCCACGGGCGTGACAATGTCCATCTTTTTGTCCCAGTGCAAAAAATGGAATGGAAGATGATGCGTCTGTCTGTATTGTCTGATGAGGACGTTGAAGACGCGTACATAATTGGATTTTTGATGACAGGGTTTCTGCTTTTTGGAATCGACGGGTACCTGGGATATCGACAAATTAGGAAGACGTCGGCATCGGTTTTGACAACGGTGAGGCTTCCTGACTTATATGAAGGATTGCACTGTGCTTCGAGCGTTCAGACTTAGATGCTAGAACTCAGTGGCATGAAGGAATCGACCTTGGAGAAGGCTTCAAACATGGACCGTCGGAATGACCAAAATCTTGCTGTTTGGATTCACCATTGAGGGAACCAGCAGAAACTATAAAGGCAGACGTGAAATCAGTAGAGCCGGCCTGTCCCAAAACAATTGTTTGTCTGAAACTGGCTTCCTCGCTTGTCCTTGAAACGTCAACTCATCTCAAATTGCTCATGGAGGATATGTAATGCATGAAGCTCTTATCTGCTCCCCCACCCCCACCCCGCAAAATGGCTTATGTCTATCTTTGTAGCTTGTGCTGAGGTAGTTTTTTGCTGCCTTACACTGTGCCCTGTGTCAAGGACACAGCGTGAGATATATTTTTCTTTATACCTTCTTTCCTTGTGTTTTTCTTCCCTTTTCTTTGTTAAGCGATAAGGGCAGCGCTTCACACGAAGCTGCAGCCTTCGTGCACTTCCATCTACCCTTGTTGGATGGCTGCACTGAAATTTATTTTCGTTGCGCTTAACTGCAATGACAATAAAGTCAGATGGATGGGACAAATGCATGAACCAGTTTTTCTGCATCACTTTTCGATAAGATGTTTCTAATTTTAGTGATATTACGCAGGTGGAAGAAGGCGGTTCTATAACGGTTTTAATGTGGGGGATAAAAGACAGGTCCTGTATATTAGACACATTTAATACAAAATACATACTTTTTAGATCAGCTTGACAAACGTCTGCCATGTTTTGAAACGAAATATTGTCACAGATTAGCTGAGAATGAATTCAGATCTGTGTGTGTTTTTATAACCACGATGGTTTCCACACGTTAAAATTTTGTTTTTGTGGATAGAAATGAACACAAAAAGGTTTGTTTCATGGAGCGGGTGAACAAATGAAAATCAGATTCGCGTCACAAGTGGTTTGTGTTAAACTGATGGAATCAGAGGGAGATGCCGTATGAGCTCACCTTCACATAAAACATCACAGAGATGAACCACGTTTAATTTGAAGCTTTGATTTCTGATACTCACCAAATGCAAACAACCAAACAGATGAGCAGAATGACCCCAACCGGAACTGCCACCCAAACCACGTTTTGATTCGACGAACCTCACAGAAACAAACAAAACGTTAATAGTTACAGCAAATATTAATATACTGTAGTTTTGAATGTTTAAAGTGCAGTAAACTGTTTACCATCAACACTAAGAAGAACCACAGGTGACGTCTGGTTACCCAGATCATTCAGAGCCACACAGTAAAACGCTCCTCCCTCAGAGATGCTGAACCTGTAAACCTGACCCTCAGAAAATTTGATGAAACCCTCTGAGGTGTTCCTGAACCAGGTGAAGGTTCTGACAGGAGGCTTGGCTCTGCTGGAGCAGCTCAGCTCCACCCAGCTACCTGCTGACACCACACCTGATGGACTGATGGATGCTGAGGTGTTTTTAGGAGCATCTGAGGAGAACAGGTCACACATTAACTTCATTCATCAGAACCATCTGAACCGTGACGGGTCGACAGGATCACTTACAGGAAACACTGAGAGTCAGATTTGTTTCTGCTGTCTTCTTACGTTTCCCTCCATCCACAGGATATCTGACAGAACATGTGATGTTGTCTCCATCATGTTTGTCTGACAGAGTGATGTTCTTCTGGATTTTAATTGTAAATGTTCCATCTGGGTTCTTCTCTGTTCTCTGAGAGTCTTGTTGGAGACTCCATGTGAGTTCAGGAGGTGAGTCTGGACAGGGTGTCTGAGCTGAGCAGGTGATGGAGACAGACTCCGCCTCCTTCAAATCACCTGAGACCTTAATGCTGGGACTCCAGGCAGAATCTGAGATTTCAAATCAAACATATTTTAACTGCAGGAATTAAAAAACTTTATGGAACCTCTTAACATTAAGTTATACCTTAATAAAGTATCCATTTTGTTTCGTGAACAGGACATTTATCGGTTTTAAATGCTTTATAAAGCAGTAGTAAGTTTTTAAAATGTTTTTACAAAACCCTGTTCATCCATTAAAGCAGCATAACTTTTGGCACAACTTCGTTTAACTTAATTTCTCGCTAGTTGCAACTTTTACTCATCATTTTTCTTATTTTTTATAACATATTTTACTAATTTAACCTACTTAGTACAGATGTGATTGACATGTTCACGTTAAGCTTTAAAGTCAGACAATTAATTAAAATTTAGCAGATTATAATTTTTTGCACCATTCATCCATTTTTAGGCCCTATAATAACAGATAAGTTGTTTGTTTAGTTACACTGCGGATTTAAAATATTATTCAAGTGTTAATTCTACATTTGGCAGATTTTACGCACGGTACGCATACTGATACTCATCGGTATGCGTACCGTGAGAACCGATCAACAGAGGACGCCATCTCCTCTGTGGTCCACACTGCTCTCACCCACCTGGAACAGAAGGACTCATACGTGCGTCTGCTCTTTGTGGACTTCACATCTGCCTTCAACACCATGATCCCCCAAACTCTGATAGACAAACTATCTACACTTGGACTAAGCCCCTCCATTTGTAACTGGGTACTAGACTTCTTAACAAACAGACCACAGTCCGTGAAGATCCACAACTTCTCCTCCTCCACCATAACCCTCAGCACTGGCTCTCCTCAAGGATGTGTGCTGAGCCCTCTCCTGTTCACTCTGCTCACATATGATTGTGCAGCTACCCATCCAGGCTGTCATATTGTAAAGTTTGCAGATGATACAGCTGTGGTGGGATGCATCACAAACAATGATGAGTCCAGCTACAGGCAGGAGGTGGAACACCTGGAGAGCTGGTGCAAAGAGAATAACCTTCACATGAATGTGAAGAAGACAAAGGAGATGATTGTGGACTTCAGAAGGAACAAACACACCCACACCCCACTGAACATAAGTGGATCTGCAGTGGAAGTGGTCTCCAGCTACAAGTACTTGGGTGTACACATGAATGATAACCTCAGCTGGAGCAACAACACCACCAGCCTGATCAAGAAAGGTCATCAGAGACTCTACTTCCTCAGACGGCTGAGACGAGCTGGTCTGAGCAGCCCAGTTCTCACCTCGTTCTACAGGTGTGCAGTGGAGAGCATCCTGTGCTCCAGCATCAACGTGTGGCATGGAGGCTGCACAGTTGAAGAGAGGAAAGCTCTACAGAGAGTGGTGAAGGCTGCACAGAAGTCTGTTGGAGTCAGTCTCCCCACCATCACAGACATTTACACCTCCAGATGCAGGAAAAGAGCCACCTGCATCATGAAAGACCACACTCACCCAGCACACACACTTTTTGCCCCACTCCCCTCAGGACTGAGGTTGAGGAGCATTAATTGTAGAACCACTAGACTGAGGAACAGCTTCTACCCTGAGGCTGTTAGACTCATGAATAAATAATCAGAACAATCACTGAAAAAATATCACATCATGTTGATGCTGATCTGGTTTCTTGTTGCTGTGTTCATCTGTGACCATCTGCTCATACAGACTCATGTTTGTGCTGCTGTTTGTAATGATGTTTTTCTATTACATTAGTGCTTAGTTTATTTTTAGTTGATGTTTTTCTTAGTTCATATCTTAGATCTTATTATTGTTTTTCTCTTACATTTTGTTGTTGGATGTAACTGGGACCCTGTGTACATAATCTCTGTTATGAACCTGAGGGGGTTCAGAGTTTTTTTAAAACATCATTATTGTGTTTAGGTTGGTTGCAGTCTGCTAAAGAAAGCTCCAGCAGCCTGTAGCTGCACTTTTTTTCACTCAGCCTAATCAGGCTTGATTAGCTCAGGTCAAACACCTGTTTGCTCTCAGCCTTTTAAATAGTCTGAGCTGAGACCTAAACACTGTGGAGGCCTTGCACAGAGCAGATGTGAGGTTGAGATTGCCAACTAAGGTTGGTGGACGCAAGCAAGGGTGCTTGTTGGAAATACTTGGAATCCTGTTGCAGGTAAAACCAAGTTTTGCTCAAAGCAGTTGTAGAGCTGAATGTGTGTGTGTGTGTTCCAGAGTGTTCTCCACCCACTCTGACCACTTTGTGTTGAGCTAAGGCTTTAAATGATTGGTGCTGCCTAAACAGCACTTATAGAGCAAAGGGTGCTCTTGTGACAGCCTTAGTATTTACTAGGGTTGTGTGAAACAAGTTTTAAGCTTGTTTGAGACTGGTGTAGGAAACACTAGATGTTTAACAGCTGGGAAGCTGTAGGATGTACAAACATTGAGGAGAGCTCCACCCTCTCCGCTTGTTTGTGAGTCTGCTCCAGGGGGAGTGGAAGGTGAGCTGGTTAAGCTCTTAAAGTGACTCTGGCTGCTTAAAGCAGAGTTCTGTGTGGGTTAAGGCACCTTAAGTGCTGGCTGCCACTTTGGTTTAACTTAAGAGGTGTGGGCCTGTGCCACAGGGGCCTGTTTGAGTTAATTTTGGAGACACTGAGGGCAGTGTCTGTGCAGTTGTCTAAGAGGGGGACAGCTGGGGAGTTGTCTAAGAGGGGGACAGCTGGGGATAACAGTGAGGGACTGTTACCTTTTTTCTCTTTCTAATTTTTTGTACTTTTGACTGTGTGGGTGTAGGTAGTCCAGTTCTCGTGTTTTGTTTATTTAGAGGGACTTTTTGGTAAGGTAGATCGTTGCCTGGGGAGACACGACGGTCCTGTATAGGATTGGGTCAACCTGGGTGGCGTTTTATTGTTTTTGGCCACACCCACCAGTCCAACACTTATTTGTACTTTTTATTAATTTTCTTTTCCTTTGGACGCTGATCCAGGAGAGGACGCTCCAGTCCTGGTGAGAAGCCTGGGAGGACCTTGCCAGCCTGGAGGCTCTTAGTTTTAGTTCAATAAAATTCATTTTAATTCTTTTTCTGTGTCAGTGTCCACTTTGTATGTTTTGGCCTTTACCGGTCGTAACATATAAAATGGCCGCTCGTCCGGGATATGAATGAACGAGCCTGGTTAGTTTAGGATTTGTCTAGGATTTGAATGAATGAGCTTGTTGAGCTTGTTTTGGTTAAGGATCACTAAAGCTTTGCCTTGTTGTGATCTGTGTGTTTTGAGCGCAGCTGGGTGCTGTGCTGTTGGCTCTTTGAGTACCTGATTAGGCAACTTGTGTACTTGTCTGCTTTGAACAGACATTGTTTGAGCTTGGGGGCTTAAATATTTAATGGGGGCTCGTTGCTGAGTTTAGTTAAAACGCAGTGTTTGTGACGGGCAGTTTCACAAATAACCTTGAGCTGTGTTTTGTGTGTTCTGTGCGGTGCACAGCTGACACACCTGATGGTGTTTGCTTGGTTGAACAGTTTTGCTGTTCACATTTATGTGGGGGCTTTTCAAAAGCGTGAACTTAAAAAAAATTAGTCACCAAGTTTGTGAAGGACTTGACTTCAGCAGTTGGAAGCTGGCTGAAGCTTCTCTTTGGTGCTGATTGCTCTGAGTAATCAGCTGTGTGTGTATGTTACTGCTGCTTGTGACACATTCAAGGGCAGTAGGACATTTGTATTTTGGTTCACTGTGAGCTGTGTGCTGGACATTTGGTGGTGAACTGTTTGGGTAAGCTGTTTAAAAAAAACTGTTTGCTGTTTTTTGCTCAAACATGGCATTCAACTTAAGGAAATTTATTGAACAGCCCACAGTGCAGGTCTTTGTAGACTGCACAATAGAACAGAAGCTAAGGGTAGCAAACCATTTTAACATTGATGTCAGAAAATTTGCTGATGATGGATGGTTAGAGTGGGCACTGTTTTATGAATTAAAACAGCTTGGGATATTTCCTGAGATGAATGAGCAACTGCGTTTGAAAGAAAAGGAGGAGGAAAGAAAAAGTTTGATTGCCATGGAGAACAAGAAGCTTGAAGATGAGCGATCTGCTCTTGAGCAGCAACAAATTTCTCTAAGAGAATGTTTTGAACAGGAGCAAGCTACTTTAAAAGAAAAACAAGAGCTTGAACTGCAAATTAAACAACAAAGACGTCAAGCTGCTTTGGAGGAAAAGAAGCGTCTGTGGGAACAAGAGGAAATTGAACGACAAAGACTTCAAGTTGCTCGTGAACAAAACATACTGAAGTTGCAGAAGGAGTTGAGAGAGTTGAGGCTCAAAGCTGAACTGAAAAAGCAACTGGAAAAGCAACATTCATGTTCCACTGTGTGTCATCTAAAGGTGACACCAGAGCCTTGCATTGAAGCAGGTGAGGCTCTCACACTTCTACAGCAGATGGCGCCAC
Source organism: Garcialebias charrua (assembly GCA_038048925.1). Taxonomy (NCBI): domain Eukaryota; kingdom Metazoa; phylum Chordata; class Actinopteri; order Cyprinodontiformes; family Rivulidae; genus Garcialebias; species Garcialebias charrua. The sequence continues at coordinate 16,947 of JBBPBX010016049.1, read as the reverse complement.
AAGGACATCGTCTTCAGGAGGAGAAAATTGAGGATGACATCAATTTGGGTGACAGTTTCTTCTTGTTTCTTGAAACTAAATATGAAACTGAACTTGAAACTGCACAAATCCAAGTTCAGTCAGAAGAGAACATAAAAAAACTAAATGAGCTGAAGGAAAAAGACATTGAACTATGTGAATGTTTTTTATTCAGTTCTGAAGCAGAGGAAGTCCCATTGAACCTGACTGAGGACCCAAAAGAAACAGTTCCTCCTGTTTCTTTGCATTCTTCTGTAGCTCCTGCTAAAAACAATGATGGAGATGATGATGTGTACTTAAGTGACACATTTATGACGAGTCTTGAAGAGAAACAAGTTCCTGTAAAAACAGAAATGTTTGCAAATGAAGTAGATGAAGCAAAACTTCTGTTGTCCAGACAACAGTTGATGGAACTGAAGAATAAAGACTATATCGACATGGGGAAAAGTCTTCATCTGCTGTTTGGAACTGAACATCTAGTTCAGTCAGGAGAGGACCTGAAATTATCAAAGAAGGTGAAGTCACACAAAACAATTCCACCTGTTCCTTTGTTTTCTCTTGCAGAGAACAATGAGGGAGTGTTGAAGGACAATGTGCAATCGATTACTAAAAGTGCAGCAGAAAATGCATTTTTGCTGTCTGTGAAATGTGAGGTGCTGCAACCTTACATTGAGCACAATGCACATGATTCTGTGTCTAACTGTCTCTGTGCTTACAGTGTGGCTGAGAGCAGAGCTGTTGAAACTGACACAGGGATGCTGTCCGGTGCAGAGAATGAGGACAGATCCCCCCTGACTGTCAAGACCAGTATTCAGTCACACGCTGGCACCAACTATGGTGTTTTTTGTTTGGGGTCGATGACTAATAAAAAGCTTTTCAGGGTAAACTTAGACAAGCGCTGCTTGTTTGGTTTTAAAACTTTTTGAGTGTGACTGTAGAATAAATGTTAGCGGTTTGATGGACTTGTTTTTTAAATGATGTTTTTAGTCCATTTAGGTAATGTGACTGCTACATTTTAACCCTCTGTTTTTTTTTGTATGGTTGGATGTGTGATGTTTTCCCCTAACATACACATCACTCCCATACAAAATAACTTTCGGTGGGGGTGTTATGAACCTGAGGGGGTTCAGAGTTTTTTTTAAAACATCATTATTGTGTTTAGGTTGGTTGCAGTCTGCTAAAGAAAGCTCCAGCAGCCTGTAGCTGCACTTTTTTTCACTCAGCCTAATCAGGCTTGATTAGCTCAGGTCAAACACCTGTTTGCTCTCAGCCTTTTAAATAGTCTGAGCTGAGACCTAAACACTGTGGAGGCCTTGCACAGAGCAGATGTGAGGTTGAGATTGCCAACTAAGGTTGGTGGACGCAAGCAAGGGTGCTTGTTGGAAATACTTGGAATCCTGTTGCAGGTAAAACCAAGTTTTGCTCAAAGCAGTTGTAGAGCTGAATGTGTGTGTGTGTGTTCCAGAGTGTTCTCCACCCACTCTGACCACTTTGTGTTGAGCTAAGGCTTTAAATGATTGGTGCTGCCTAAACAGCACTTATAGAGCAAAGGGTGCTCTTGTGACAGCCTTAGTATTTACTAGGGTTGTGTGAAACAAGTTTTAAGCTTGTTTGAGACTGGTGTAGGAAACACTAGATGTTTAACAGCTGGGAAGCTGTAGGATGTACAAACATTGAGGAGAGCTCCACCCTCTCCGCTTGTTTGTGAGTCTGCTCCAGGGGGAGTGGAAGGTGAGCTGGTTAAGCTCTTAAAGTGACTCTGGCTGCTTAAAGCAGAGTTCTGTGTGGGTTAAGGCACCTTAAGTGCTGGCTGCCACTTTGGTTTAACTTAAGAGGTGTGGGCCTGTGCCACAGGGGCCTGTTTGAGTTAATTTTGGAGACACTGAGGGCAGTGTCTGTGCAGTTGTCTAAGAGGGGGACAGCTGGGGAGTTGTCTAAGAGGGGGACAGCTGGGGATAACAGTGAGGGACTGTTACCTTTTTTCTCTTTCTAATTTTTTGTACTTTTGACTGTGTGGGTGTAGGTAGTCCAGTTCTCGTGTTTTGTTTATTTAGAGGGACTTTTTGGTAAGGTAGATCGTTGCCTGGGGAGACACGACGGTCCTGTATAGGATTGGGTCAACCTGGGTGGCGTTTTATTGTTTTTGGCCACACCCACCAGTCCAACACTTATTTGTACTTTTTATTAATTTTCTTTTCCTTTGGACGCTGATCCAGGAGAGGACGCTCCAGTCCTGGTGAGAAGCCTGGGAGGACCTTGCCAGCCTGGAGGCTCTTAGTTTTAGTTCAATAAAATTCATTTTAATTCTTTTTCTGTGTCAGTGTCCACTTTGTATGTTTTGGCCTTTACCGGTCGTAACATATAAAATGGCCGCTCGTCCGGGATATGAATGAACGAGCCTGGTTAGTTTAGGATTTGTCTAGGATTTGAATGAATGAGCTTGTTGAGCTTGTTTTGGTTAAGGATCACTAAAGCTTTGCCTTGTTGTGATCTGTGTGTTTTGAGCGCAGCTGGGTGCTGTGCTGTTGGCTCTTTGAGTACCTGATTAGGCAACTTGTGTACTTGTCTGCTTTGAACAGACATTGTTTGAGCTTGGGGGCTTAAATATTTAATGGGGGCTCGTTGCTGAGTTTAGTTAAAACGCAGTGTTTGTGACGGGCAGTTTCACAAATAACCTTGAGCTGTGTTTTGTGTGTTCTGTGCGGTGCACAGCTGACACACCTGATGGTGTTTGCTTGGTTGAACAGTTTTGCTGTTCACATTTATGTGGGGGCTTTTCAAAAGCGTGAACTTAAAAAAAATTAGTCACCAAGTTTGTGAAGGACTTGACTTCAGCAGTTGGAAGCTGGCTGAAGCTTCTCTTTGGTGCTGATTGCTCTGAGTAATCAGCTGTGTGTGTATGTTACTGCTGCTTGTGACACATTCAAGGGCAGTAGGACATTTGTATTTTGGTTCACTGTGAGCTGTGTGCTGGACATTTGGTGGTGAACTGTTTGGGTAAGCTGTTTAAAAAAAACTGTTTGCTGTTTTTTGCTCAAACATGGCATTCAACTTAAGGAAATTTATTGAACAGCCCACAGTGCAGGTCTTTGTAGACTGCACAATAGAACAGAAGCTAAGGGTAGCAAACCATTTTAACATTGATGTCAGAAAATTTGCTGATGATGGATGGTTAGAGTGGGCACTGTTTTATGAATTAAAACAGCTTGGGATATTTCCTGAGATGAATGAGCAACTGCGTTTGAAAGAAAAGGAGGAGGAAAGAAAAAGTTTGATTGCCATGGAGAACAAGAAGCTTGAAGATGAGCGATCTGCTCTTGAGCAGCAACACATTTCTCTAAGAGAATGTTTTGAACAGGAGCAAGCTACTTTAAAAGGAAAACAAGAGCTTGAACTGCAAATTAAACAACAAAGACGTCAAGCTGCTTTGGAGGAAAAGAAGCGTCTGTGGGAACAAGAGGAAATTGAACGACAAAGACTTCAAGTTGCTCGTGAACAAAACATACTGAAGTTGCAGAAGGAGTTGAGAGAGTTGAGGCTCAAAGCTGAACTGAAAAAGCAACTGGAAAAGCAACATTCATGTTCCACTGTGTGTCATCTAAAGGTGACACCAGAGCCTTGCATTGAAGCAGGTGAGGCTCTCACACTTCTTCAGCAGATGGCGCCACAAGGACATCGTCTTCAGGAGGAGAAAATTGAGGATGACATCAATTTGGGTGACAGTTTCTTCTTGTTTCTTGAAACTAAATATGAAACTGAACTTGAAACTGCACAAATCCAAGTTCAGTCAGAAGAGAACATAAAAAAACTAAATGAGCTGAAGGAAAAAGACATTGAACTATGTGAATGTTTTTTATTCAGTTCTGAAGCAGAGGAAGTCCCATTGAACCTGACTGAGGACCCAAAAGAAACAGTTCCTCCTGTTTCTTTGCATTCTTCTGTAGCTCCTGCTAAAAACAATGATGGAGATGATGATGTGTACTTAAGTGACACATTTATGACGAGTCTTGAAGAGAAACAAGTTCCTGTAAAAACAGAAATGTTTGCAAATGAAGTAGATGAAGCAAAACTTCTGTTGTCCAGACAACAGTTGATGGAACTGAAGAATAAAGACTATATCGACATGGGGAAAAGTCTTCATCTGCTGTTTGGAACTGAACATCTAGTTCAGTCAGGAGAGGACCTGAAATTATCAAAGAAGGTGAAGTCACACAAAACAATTCCACCTGTTCCTTTGTTTTCTCTTGCAGAGAACAATGAGGGAGTGTTGAAGGACAATGTGCAATCGATTACTAAAAGTGCAGCAGAAAATGCATTTTTGCTGTCTGTGAAATGTGAGGTGCTGCAACCTTACATTGAGCACAATGCACATGATTCTGTGTCTAACTGTCTCTGTGCTTACAGTGTGGCTGAGAGCAGAGCTGTTGAAACTGACACAGGGATGCTGTCCGGTGCAGAGAATGAGGACAGATCCCCCCTGACTGTCAAGACCAGTATTCAGTCACACGCTGGCACCAACTATGGTGTTTTTTGTTTGGGGTCGATGACTAATAAAAAGCTTTTCAGGGTAAACTTAGACAAGCGCTGCTTGTTTGGTTTTAAAACTTTTTGAGTGTGACTGTAGAATAAATGTTAGCGGTTTGATGGACTTGTTTTTTAAATGATGTTTTTAGTCCATTTAGGTAATGTGACTGCTACATTTTAACCCTCTGTTTTTTTTGTATGGTTGGATGTGTGATGTTTTCCCCTAACATACACATCACTCCCATACAAAATAACTTTCGGTGGGGGTGTTATGAACCTGAGGGGGTTCAGAGTTTTTTTAAAACATCATTATTGTGTTTAGGTTGGTTGCAGTCTGCTAAAGAAAGCTCCAGCAGCCTGTAGCTGCACTTTTTTTCACTCAGCCTAATCAGGCTTGATTAGCTCAGGTCAAACACCTGTTTGCTCTCAGCCTTTTAAATAGTCTGAGCTGAGACCTAAACACTGTGGAGGCCTTGCACAGAGCAGATGTGAGGTTGAGATTGCCAACTAAGGTTGGTGGACGCAAGCAAGGGTGCTTGTTGGAAATACTTGGAATCCTGTTGCAGGTAAAACCAAGTTTTGCTCAAAGCAGTTGTAGAGCTGAATGTGTGTGTGTGTGTTCCAGAGTGTTCTCCACCCACTCTGACCACTTTGTGTTGAGCTAAGGCTTTAAATGATTGGTGCTGCCTAAACAGCACTTATAGAGCAAAGGGTGCTCTTGTGACAGCCTTAGTATTTACTAGGGTTGTGTGAAACAAGTTTTAAGCTTGTTTGAGACTGGTGTAGGAAACACTAGATGTTTAACAGCTGGGAAGCTGTAGGATGTACAAACATTGAGGAGAGCTCCACCCTCTCCGCTTGTTTGTGAGTCTGCTCCAGGGGGAGTGGAAGGTGAGCTGGTTAAGCTCTTAAAGTGACTCTGGCTGCTTAAAGCAGAGTTCTGTGTGGGTTAAGGCACCTTAAGTGCTGGCTGCCACTTTGGTTTAACTTAAGAGGTGTGGGCCTGTGCCACAGGGGCCTGTTTGAGTTAATTTTGGAGACACTGAGGGCAGTGTCTGTGCAGTTGTCTAAGAGGGGGACAGCTGGGGAGTTGTCTAAGAGGGGGACAGCTGGGGATAACAGTGAGGGACTGTTACCTTTTTTCTCTTTCTAATTTTTTGTACTTTTGACTGTGTGGGTGTAGGTAGTCCAGTTCTCGTGTTTTGTTTATTTAGAGGGACTTTTTGGTAAGGTAGATCGTTGCCTGGGGAGACACGACGGTCCTGTATAGGATTGGGTCAACCTAGGTGGCGTTTTATTGTTTTTGGCCACACCCACCAGTCCAACACTTATTTGTACTTTTTATTAATTTTCTTTTCCTTTGGACGCTGATCCAGGAGAGGACGCTCCAGTCCTGGTGAGAAGCCTGGGAGGACCTTGCCAGCCTGGAGGCTCTTAGTTTTAGTTCAATAAAATTCATTTGAATTCTTTTTCTGTCAGTGTCCACTTTGTATGTTTTGGCCTTTACCGGTCGTAACAATCTCGTTTCATCACGTGCCACTTGAGGTGCAAATGACAATAAAGATTATCTGACTCTGACTCTTTTAATCTGAATGTTCAAGTGAAATGAACCCTCCTGCTGTTCCTAGGTCAAAAACGACTACCGTAATTTCCGACGTATAAGTCGCAGTTTTTGCATAGATTTGTCAGTCCTGCAACTTATACGCCAAAGTGACTTTCATACTTTTTTTTCATATTCATAACGTAATGTTTGACCGACGCTTTAAATTTTGAAGAACTGCAACAGCGAGTCCACCTGCGTGCATTCGCTTCACTCCTGCCATGATGGATGGATGGATGGATGGACGGACAGACGGACGGACGGATGGGTGGGTAGGCGGATGGATTGGTGGATGGATGGTGCAGAGCTGCCCAGGTGTATTGAAGCAGTTTTGACCATTAAATGAACGCAGATTAGATGTGACTTATATATGTTTTTTTTTCTATTTTATGGTGCTTTTTTTTTTACCGATGCGACTTGTACTCCGGAGCAACTTATACGCTGGAAAATACGGTACTAGTGTGGGTCATTTTGACCCAAGGACAGCAGGAGTTAAATGACAGAATTCATTGTTTCGTTGTTATTGTCACCACAGACCCATCAGACATAAACATTAGGGTTGACACATTTTATTAAATGCATATTTTAATTGTCATGGTTAATGATAATTTGAGGTAAAAAATAAAAATCTTACCATTAACTGTTATTTGAAGAGGATTACAGACAGCTGTTCCTTTGAACTGTTCGTTCTCCACTCTGAAGAAATAGTCCCCTGAATGACTCGTGTTTAGTCCAGAAAACACGGAGGTGCAGTTTTTCTCTTCCAGGTTTCCTGTCATAATGACTGAAAAGTTTTTAACTGATTTACTACTGTCAAAAATGCCAAAATCTCGTTTAATCCAAGCTGCAGAGACCCTTTTATTGCTGTTAAATTCATCAGCTGTGAAGCTACATGGGATTTGTAAACAAGTTCCACTCAGAGCTTCCAGCTTTGGTGCAGAAATGAAGAGTTTGGGCTCATATCCTTCACAAGTTGCAGCCAAAACTCCTGTAAAATTAGATTATTTATTAACAAAATGTGGAACAAAATCTGCTTGAACACAAAATATACAAAACTCAAACTTTAGCGCAGCTGACGCATTGCTATGTAGAGCCTAATAAAACAGTTTAATCTGCAATGTATTTAAATAAAGTGAGGAAACCGCTGACCTGGAGGACAGAAGACGCTCAGGAACATGTCGACCGTCAGCACAGTCACGCAAAGAGCTGCCGCCAAACTCCTCATCTCAAAGACTGTCAGCAAAAAACACAACTGTTGCCTTTCAGTCCTGACACCGACTCACTGAGCTGAAGCAGATAAAATGAACAATAAAGGAGGTGAAACTGTCTTTCTAACAAACATAAACTTTTTCTCAACAAATGAATCTGCAGCTGAAAGAGAAACAAGTGAATTCTGGTAATTATTGATTGGCTGAATGACTTAAAACCAGACAAACATACTTCCTTAAGTTGAAAAGAGGATGTCTGCCTTTTTAACATTCTATTTCTCATGGAGGTGTGAAAGACTGAACTGCTGTGAAGTAAAAATAAAACCTGTCGTCATCTCCTGCCTGTAGAGCAGCAAACAATAATTAGACAAACACAACGTTAAGAACATTTAGAAACAAATCTTTTTTAAAAAATTTTTACAAGTGAGATAATTGAAGTTCAACAGACAGAATTAGAGCAACAAGTCAGTATTACAGTATACACACTGGACAGGTTGCCATGGCAAGTTAGAGGCAAACAAGGCAACTACCATACCATTTTATTTATAAAGCACTCTAAACAGCGACAGGGCCAACGCTCGCACTACATCGCCATCATCTGGTCGCAGGAGCAACAGGTCCAGGAGAGAAACCCCGACCTCCCGCTCCCTAACAACACGCCATCTCCTCCAGGGTGACCCCAATGTGTTCCCAGGTCAGACATATAACAGTGAGTTCTGGGTCTGCCCCCATGGCCCAAAAAACCTCCTCCTGGAGGCATCCAAATTTTATACTTGAACCACATCTTGTGACTCGTTTAGATGTGAATATCTAAATCAGGAGCCTGCAACCTTTATAATCAAAAAAGCTCCTTCGTTCACTAAATTAAACGTGTCCAGATCTCCAACCTGCTACAGCTCTGATTGTCAAGTGGTGGCCCATGGGCCGCTTTAGGTTTGTTGGAGGGGACTTCTGTGGCCAGTAGGGGCCACATATTATAAAGCTAAAAACATGTAATGATTTTTTAACATTTATTAATTTTTTTTACAATTTAAAACAAAAATAAAAAACAGATTATGGTAAAGAAGGGATTTTTTTTTCTTCGGTTTTTACCAATTATTAAAAAAAAGACTATGAACTATGCAGACCTGTGATTTTTTTAAATTGTGGGGAAAAATAAAGTAGCTACAGTATAGTGATAGAGCATAAAGTGATTTACTTCTTGTATTAGTTCTAGTACCGGTATTTACATATTTGCAACAGAAATAACAAAAGAAAACTGAAATATGAAAACTGCTAATGCTAGCTTTCTTGTTGTTGGTAAAGTTCTGATGCAGGCTCAATAATCCAGGTAGAAAAATCTTACATGTCATCTGGACAGATTCTGACTTAACTTTGTAAGAACAACCAATAAAATTCAGTTTTATGTCAGTTTTTGTCGAAGCTTGATCGAGCCACTGCAGAGGGACCAAAGAGCCGGATGTGGCTCCGGAGCCGCAAGTTGCAGACCCTGATCTAGATCAAGGGTGGGCAACATTTTGTTTCCAGAGGACTGTATCGAGCTATCAAGTTCACATAGTGATTATGTTTACTTCACGGGAGGCCGTGGTGTAGTGGTAATGGCAGTTGTCCCCCGATCCGAAGGTTGGAGGTTCGAATCCCGAGTTCCCACACCATGTGTCGTTGTGTCCCTGTGCAAGACACTTAACCCCGAGTTGCTCCCAGTAGGACTGGCTGGCGCCTTGCGTGGCAGACTGCCGCTACCGGTGTATGAATGGGTGGTTGGCTGGTGCTGTAAAGCACTTTGGGGCCCCTCATAGGGGGCTGGAAGGCGCTATATAGGTAAGCTCCATTTACCATTCTTCAGCCAGATAATCTGGACTTTCCAGCTTTTTCTTCCATTTCCTCCTTATAGAAGTGGTATCACTTATGTTCAGTCAAACCATCGCTCTCCAATTCTCTCTGTTTTAATAGTTTTCTGGCGCCCTCTTGTGTATCTTTGTGTTATTACAGGTGATAAGAATAGAGCTGTTCTGATCAGATCGTACCCTTCATGAGGCTGAGTCTCTCCTCAAGTTTCGTTGGATCGTTAGTCACTAACGGTGATTCAACTGACAACATTTTGTTACACCTGTTCTGGTGAATCCATTATCTGCCTCTCCTGCAAAACAAGAAGACACCTCTGGTTGTCTGGACTCAGCCTTCTCCTCCTGTCTGCTTCCATCATGCAGCACCTGCACCACTCCTCATCTGGACTCTAGCCCCTGAGCAGAACCACAGTCCATCTGTATCTCCCAGGACCTAAGAAACACAGTAAAGATCATTACTCTCTTTGACAATGATTATCATTTGGAAAAGACATGTACTCACCTCTTGTCATCTTCTGCAGAACCTCCAGCTTTGTCCTTCCTCCACCTTCAATAATACACTGAACTTTTTTAACCTCTGTCTCTGAACCGTTCTGGGTTTAACACTGGGTTCAGGTTGAGTTTAATATTTACTAAAACTGACTCTAGAAGTATAAGACATGCTTTCTATGAACTCACTTTTGTGACAAAACGTTGGTTAATTTAAAATGTGCATAAAATGACATTAGATTTTTTTTAGAGTATTTAAGGTTCAGTCTAGTTCAGGAAACACAAACCATGACTTACCAGGCACAAGTTCTGGTCTTACTCCAAATGTTTAAGATGTATACGCCCAATAAGTTTAATTTAGACAAGTTTCATTAATAAAATAACTTTATAAAAATGTTTTAAAGTTTATTTTTCTTTTACAGATAATGGGGCTGAGGGTGGGTGGAGATTCTCCCGTGGCTGCCTTTAGTACACAGTGGGTACCCTGCAACTACAGTATCCTGTTTGTATCTAGTAAGTTTTAAATAACCTGTAGGTTTCCTTATAAGTATCCTGTAGATAGATAGATAGATAGATAAATAGATAGATAGATAGATAGATAGATAGATAGATAGATAGATAGATAGATAGATAGATAGATAGATAGATAGATAGATAGATAGAGTTTGAGTTTTAAAAGTCTTTTATTTCACACTCCAACAGTCAATACAGATAAAACATGGTAAAAGTTAAGAAATCAAAGTAAATACTAAACATGAGTCATCCACTGAGCACAAAACATTGTTAATACCCCACTTATTAACAAAGGCATCCATGTTTTTTGTCAAACATGGTAAAAGTTTTTAAAAAATCAAAAAGTAAATACTAAACATGAGTCATCCACTCAACACAAAATATTGTTAATACCCCACTTATTAACAAAGGCATCCATGTTTTTTGTCATACATGGTAAAAGTTTTTTTTTTTTATCAAAAAGTAAATACTAAACATGAGTCATCCACTGAACACAAAACATTGTTAATACCCCACTTATTAACAAAGACGTCCATGTTTTTTGTCAACTTAAAATACTCAAATTCCACACGGACTCGAGCAATTACCAGTCTTTCAAATAAAACACGAGCATCATCTGTTTGTTGCTGATTGATTTTGTTCCTTCTTGATATCCATATTGCCAATTTTGCAGTACCAGAAATGAAATTTAAGAGAATGTGAACTTGTTTTTTCTTTGCGCTGTACCGTGGACCATAGATAAAAATTTGGTTAGAGAACTGTACACCCAAACCACCAAACAGATTATCCAAAAGAACAAGTAAAGGATTCAGTCGTAAGCATTCAATAAAAATATGGTACAATGTTTCTTCTTGGGAACAATAAGGACATGAAACACTAATGTCAGGATTAAGGTGTGCCAGATACCTGTTTGTAGCTATGGCCCCATGCACAATCCTCCACTGGAGGTCGCCCACCCGTTTCTCAATGGGGGACTTGTACAGGGACCGCCAACAGCCTCTCGGGGTAGAGCCGGTGTCAAAAAACCCAGTCCACTTCGACACCGCCACTTCTGCCAACGAGCGTAAGTTCAGGACCTTCACACAAATAGTGTACAGGACTTTCTTTCCCAAGCCTTGAAAACATCCTAGTGGTGAGTCTTGGAGGGACAGCAACTTTTCTGTCTCATCCTGCCACTGATCCACTGCAGGAGAGACAATTAAGGAAGGAAACTCGTACTCACACTCATCATCCCATTGGTCAGACAGAGAACTATTAAAAGCAAACGCTTTGATAGAATCTGGCAGAGAAGCACATGGTTCTTCTTTCAGTCTTTGCACAAGTCTTTGAGATCGCACCTCTAGTTGCTCCGTGAGACAGGACACAGACAGCTTCATGAGATGACCCAACTTCACACAGCCCGCTTCTCTCATCTTAGATCTCAGCGTAACAGACGAGAGCAGCTGTGTCGAGAAGAAACTGTTTTCAAACAGAGGTTCTTCAAAAACCCACATCCCAGGTTTCACATCCTTTCTTCTCTCAAAGGTGAGGATCTGCCAGGCATTTAAAACTGATTGGTAAAAACGTGGGAGACCTGTTAAGTCCAAAGATCCTTGGCGCAGCAGGAAAAGATGTTTATCATAGCCAAGACGGCCTGCTTTCCTTAGCAGAAGACGTGCAGTATCTAGCCACGGTAGTCCAACACCATATAGTAGTTTCTGCAATGTTTGAAGCCGGAAAGCTGTGATCCGTGAGGTTATGTCTATGAGTCCTTGACCTCCCTCCTGTACTGGCAGGTACAAGGCTGCAGCTTTCACCCAATGTCGTCCAGACCAGAAGAAGTCCACTAGAGTCCTTTGGATATCTCTTATAAGACAAGATGGTGGTGTGAGTACAGTCAGTTTATGCCAGAGGGCCGAAGCAACCAAGTTATTTGCAACCAGAACCCTCCCCCTGTAAGACAGCTGAGGCAGCAGCCATTTCCATCTAGATAATCTGGCACACACTCTCTCCGTAACACCTTCCCAATTTTTCTCCACAAAGGTATCTGTCCCCAAAAAAACACCCAAGAATTTTAAACCTTGGTCAACCCATCTGATATTGCCCGGTAATATTGGCAAATTGTTATTTGTCCATGGGCCAAGTTTTAACGCAGAACTTTTTTCCCAGTTCACTTTAGCGGATGACGCTTTTTCATAAAGGTCCAAACAGTGTATCAGAGCTGTAACATCATTCTGGTTCTTAATGAAAATGTTTACATCATCAGCATAAGCTGAAACTACTAAACCTGTATGAAAAGACAAACCTGGAAAAATAATACCAGTAAGAGTGGAACGGATCTTGTGCAAAAGTGGTTCAACAGCAATGGAATACAACTGTCCAGAAATAGGGCACCCTTGTCGAATGCCTCTCTGCACCTTGACAGGACAACTTAGGCCTCCCCCTACTTTAACAACAGAAGATACTTCATTATATAACAAACCCAATAAAGAAATAAAACCTTCACCAAACCCAAAAGCTCTTAGCACAGAAAAAAGAAAACAATGATCAACCCTATCAAAGGCCTTCTCCTGATCTAAAGAAATAATACCCACATCAATTTCATAAAGTTTACAAATGTCAAACATGTCTCTAAAAAGAAAAAGATTGTCCATGATAGATCTGTCAGGTACACAGTATGATTGATCTCTGTGTATGATAAACTCAAGAACATTCTTCAGCCTATTGGAGAGTACTTTAGAAAATAACTTATAGTCCGCACAGAGAAGGGAGACAGGTCTCCAGTTCCTTAACAAGGTCAAGTCCCCTTTTTTGGGGATCAGGGAAAGAACAGCTTGTCGGCAGGATGATGGCAATATACCTGCTAATGTGCACTCCTGAAGCACCTCCCACAAGTCTTCTCTATCTATCTATCTATCTATCTATCGATAGATAGATAGATAGATAGATAGATAGATAGATAGATAGATAGATAGATAGATAGATAGATAGATAGATAGATAGATAGATAGATAGATAGATAGATAGATAGATAGATAGATAGATAGATAGATAGATAGATAGATAGATAGATAGATAGATAGATAGATAGATAGATAGATAGATAGATAGATAGATAGATAGATAGATAGATAGATAGATAGATAGATAGATAGATAGATAGATAGATAGATAGATAGATAGATAGATAGATAGATAGATAGATAGATAGATAGATAGATAGATAGATAGATAGATAGATAGATAGATAGATAGATAGATAGATAGATAGATAGATACAGTGGTGTAGTGTACGTGATACTCGGGTATACGGAGTATACCCACTAGAAAAGCTTAAGAATTTCAGTATACCCACTTAAAAGTGCCCAATGATACATGACATATCATTAGGCACGTCATTGATGTGTTAAACATCAGCCAAATGCTTCCGTAACAATATATTGGTATGCAGCGCTTTGCTTTAATGCTGTTTTATGAATTATATAACATGTTTTTAAATACAAAGCCAACTGTTGTACAAAGTTTGTTGTAAATTTATTCAAATATAATTATCAGAGAAATTTAGAAATGTTCAATATGCTTAAAAGTCTAAATACATTGACGATTACATTGCACTGCAGTGTACTTTGGTTTCTAAGCACAGTATACCCAGTACAAAAATGTAGACTACACCACTGGATAGATAGATAGATGGATGGATGGATGGATGGATGGATGGATGGATGGATGGATGGATGGATGGATGGATGGATGGATGGATGGATGGATGGATGGATGGACAGTGGCGGTTCTAGACCAGTTGTACTGGTGGGGCCAAGCTGGGGCCAGAGGTTTTGTCAGAGGGGCACGTTCATCTCGGAGAAAAAGACAGATTCGAAATCTTACTTGACTCTTATTTTTTTAAAGCAGTGATTAACCATTGTAACCAAAGAAAATAGTTTAAAAAATCAAATGAGAAAAATATAAAACATTTTACACAGTATTTGTATTGACTGAATAAAATATATTAATAAGCAAATAAAATGATAATGAAAATAACTGTTAGGTGAAGTCTTGGTTCAGTTTCTCAGTCCAAAATTATATACAGGTAACAGCATTGGCTGCCCTACTATCACAGCAACTGTATTCTGTGATTTTGATGAATACAAAATCGCAGAATTTCATGATTTCTGGCATCATGATTTCTGGCAAACCGATCAACAAATGAGTGACTCATTTGTTGATCGGTTTGCCAGAAATTATCAAATTATGTTTGTATTCTGCATCTGTCTGTTAGCAAAATATCTTATGAACAACTGAACAGATTTTGATTAAACTTTCAAGAAATAATCACTGAATGGCTCTCTACGACTGGTTGACTTTTAAAGTACATCCAATTCAAAATGGCTGCCACAGCTAACTGAACAACACAAAATTGACTACAACTCAGTCAATTTGACAAAAAATTGAGATAAAATTTGGTGTGGTAGTAGCTGAGATTCATTCCCAAAGCATAAGCAAAGGACTTTTAGAATGCATAAGATCTTTCTTTAAAATTATAGCGTTATTTATTTAGAATCAATGGTGTTGGTCTGTTAGCAAAATATCTCATGACCCTCTGGACAGATTTTGAAAAATCTTTCAAGAAATAATAAACGGATGTTTCTTTACTGCTGATTAACTTTTGAGTACAATTGAATTGAAGATGGCTGCAGCAGGCAATTGAAATAAGCCAAACTCAAAAATGGTTATAATTCAGTTAATTTTACAGATATGGAGTTAAGTGATTGTTTGTTTAAAGTTATTTTATATATTCTTTTAAATAATGGGGTGATATAAGATTTTTTTCTTCTTTCTGCACTCTTTTCATTCAATGTTTTATTTTTGATGAATTTGTTTTATTTTGTCTCTTTTAAATGAATGAATAAATAAATTAAATAAAATATTAAATGGCTTTACATCTGCTAAGTTCATGGCATAAACCAACACAGACATGTTCCTGTTTTTAGTGTTTACATGGCTTTATATTGTAGCTGTTATGATATGATGCGCAGCCACGGAGCTCCAGGGGGAAGCTGACAGCAGCTGCCCGCAATCAGAGCGCAATTCCCGGCATGAAAAAGAAAAACACACCGCTGAAGCCCCTGAGCTCAAATGTCCAACATAAAACTAACTTGACCGCGGTTTAATGTGGCGCTATGGCTCTGCAGACATTGAACGTTGTTGTCTTGCGGTGTTTAAATACTTCCACACAGCAGACACTGTCATGGTCAGTCTTCTGTTGTCTGGTGTTTCTGTGATCTGTCTGTTTGTGTTTTTTAGTCTTCTCTTGAGTTTAATTTAGTTCTTTGTCTCCTCTCAGTTGTCTAGTGTCTTTGTCTTGCCCTGCTAAGTTTTCTGTTTTTGTTTCTGTGTTCTGTTTGTTTAGTCAGCTCTTTGTTCCCACTGTGAGGTTGGCTCCCTCTCCTGGACTTTCCATGTGTTTTCCATTCAACCTACCCTGCTCCATTTTAGTTATTTCAGATTTAGTTTATTTCCCTGTCCTGCTCCAGATTAGTTAAATTCCTGTTTAGTTTACTTCTCTGTTCAGCCCCAGTTTAGTTATTCATGTTACATGTTTTAGTTAGTTCCCTTGCCCTGGTCTGTTATTTATTACTTCCCCAAGTGTTCACTCTGGTCCTTCCTGGTGTTGTGCTCCAATCAGTCTGATTATTTTCACCTTTGTCCCAAGCCCTGCCTGTGTGTATATAAGTTCCTCTGTGAGTTCTGTCTTTGTCGGTTCGTCATCGTTTTGGGTTCATCCTAGTCCTGTTCCCTGAGTTATGTAAGTTTATGCTGCCATTGTCAGCCTTTTTTCTGTTTCAACAATTAAATTATTTATTTTTGTACTTTGCCTCCTGAGTCCTGTCTGCAAATGGGTTCTTTCCATGGTCCCTGAGCCAGGACCCTAACAGTACGAACCGACCAGTTTCTGAGCCCAGCAGACAGGTTCTCCTGAGTTTTTTTTTGTTTTTGTTTTTTGCTCACCTGTTTTTTGAGTTTTCTTCAAGATGAGGAGAACCACCATCCGATGTGGTACCTATTGGACTAAACCCGTCCTGGACCTGACGGAGTACAGCCAGGCAGTGGAGGTTCTGCCTTCACCTCTCCTGCTGCAGGAGGAGAGAAGAAGGACTAAAGGTAGCCACACAACACCCAGGTCCAGTTTTTCCTCAGCCCCCGTGCCGACTTACTCCGGGTGGACGTCGGGTGAGGACGCAGAGTCAGAGGACGAACTCTGGCTTGCCCCCGTGGTCCACTCACAACGTCGCCGTAAGAGAGGAAAACGGAAGACCCGGAGAGGGTCCACCACACCTTCGGTCCATGCAGTTGGTCCTGCTCAGTCCGGCGAGACTGAGTCCCCTGTGCCCAGCTCCAATGTCGCTGTGGGGGCGGTCCCCGTTGCCTCACCTCCCAGGATTCCGGTGAGGACGGAGCTCGATGCCACACCTCCGGCACGCCCAGCTGTTCATGCTCAGTCCGGCGAGACTGGGTCACACACGCTCCAGCTCCAAACCAATGACTACATATCAATAAATCAAACTTTGCTTAATTTCATCACCTCTGCTCAAAATAATCCAGACTGCTCTAAATTTTTGCTTTCCCTCGCAGAAGAGTTCTTGTTATCTCAACCTGGTCTGACCCAACTCCCTGAGTACCAACAAATTTTGATTTTCATAAGGACTATGAGGACAAGCACCACGGTACAAGTTCCAGACCCAGTCCCTGAGATCCAGTACCTGCAGCCAGG
>JBBPBX010016048.1:28696-48656 GCA_038048925.1 Garcialebias charrua | reverse complement strand
AACCTCCAAAAATCTCAGAACCAAGCACACTTCCTGGATAAGTTCAACAAAGAGTGTGTATCATTCAGATGCCATCAGGAAAATTAGTCCAACACTAAGATGTTCATGCTTTATATTTTTAATCATAAATTTGCATACTGTCACATTTGTAGCTTTCAAAAATCCAGTAGCAGTACAAGCAAAGGTGTTTCAAAAATGCAGTACAGTATAATGAATGAAATAAAAATCAAAAATGGGTGAAACTCCAAATTCCTCTAGGTGTGGATGCACCAATCTGTAAATGGCCTACGCCCTAACTGTACTGTCCCTAAGAAAAACCACAAAATACAACCTGTAAGTACACATGGTATTATTGTGTATTTACACAATTTACAGTGTGCAGTGCATTTCCTGAGCCATAAGTAAATCGTTTTGAAAAACGAAAACTATGTTTGTTTATGTGCGAACAGTGCAAGTGAAGTTAGTCCGAGCTTTGTGAATTTAATTTAAACAATACAATATTCATTCATTCAACCTTTATTTATACAGTATAAGGACAATGTAAACATTCTGCTGCCTTAACTGTTAACTCAGGTTGTCATACTGCCAAGTCAGGGCAGTCTGAGGCGTCAGGGTGTAATACAGCTGTTAATAACAAAGTATATGATGAGCTGAGAGGTTAACTTTAACTCAGGGTGTCATACAGCTGTTATTCAGGGCGGATTGAGGCGTCAGGGTGACATACAATGGTTAAACTGCTAATTCAAGGCAGATTGATGTGTTAAGGTGTCATACAGCTGTTAATAACAAGGTATATGATGATCTGACTGGTTAACTGCTAAGCCGTGTGTGATATAGCTAATTAAATTAAGCATATGATGATCTAACAGCGGATAGATGCAGCCGTCAGTTTGCGCTACGCGTATGGCCATCAGTGTTACGCGTATGGCGATCTGACGATTGCCGTTTTGTTTTTTCTTCTTCTTCTTCTTTTTCCGGCCGGCCGGTCTGTTGCACATTCCTACTGTATCTTTTTTTTTGTGTGTGATGGCCTCCCTTCTCCCCTTACAGCCATCCTCTCCACACCATTTTTATGAAATATTTATTCTAGTAATTATCTAGTGGAGTTTTGTTTTTTTCATAATAGGATAGAAAGAAAGGAAAGACGGAAAGTAAGACTACAAAATATAAGAAATATACACAAAGAGAGCACAAGGTAAAACACCTGACCACTGTCTGTACACCTGCAAAGAATATGAGAAAACACAACAACAAAATACATATGTATAACGAACTTAGAATATTCATGGCTTTGCAGTAAATTTCTATAAATATATATACCCATACCTACCCATATATACATACATACAAACACATGCATATACATTCACATACACATCTACATATCTACATACGTTACTTGCATGTTCATCCCTACATCTATCTGTATGTGGTTGAGAGCATGATAAGTGTATAAGGCTTCTCTAATAGAACATTTAATAGTGACTGTGAAGCAGCAGAGACCCGACCCCCAAGACCCGAGGCAGACAAAGGGGGGACCAGAGCCAGTGTTGGTTTATGCCAAGAACTGAGCAGATATAAAGCTATTTAATATTTTGTTTAATTCATTTATTCATTCATTTAAAAGAGGCAAAATAAAATAAATTAATCAAAAAGAAAACACTGAATGAAAAGAGTGCAGAAAGAAGAAAAAATTCTTACATCACCCCCTTATATTTATTTATTTATTTATTCATTCATTTCAGATTTAAAACAAGAAAGAGAAATTACAAATCACATAGATAAAAAAGAAAAAAAAACTAAAACTAAAATGAAAGGTAGCAGAAGAAGAAAAAAATCTTATCATATCTGTCCCTTCTTAAAAACAAATCAATTCAAATAATCAATTCAAAACAATGATCGTCTATAAATAATATAACAAGATAAATAACTCATCACAAATTTACATTTCTAGTACATTTCATATTAACTAAAATTTATATATATCTTTTCAACAATTTAGTCTTAATCATTTTCTTAAATATAGACACTGACTTTACTTTTTTAACATAATTTTCCAAACTATTCCACAAACTTATTCCCTGTATTAAAGTAGACCGACCCTTTAAACTTATTCTGTACTAAGGTTTTACAAAAATGTCTGTTCCCTTTAAATGATCACAACTTTTCCTTTTTACAAAAAGTGTTTGAATGTTTGAAGGTAGTATAGAATTCTGAGCTTTATACATTAATAACAGAATATTATAGTCCACCAAATCATAAAACTTCATTAGTTTCAATTGATGAAATAATATACTTGAAGGATGACTGTAATACTTTCTTGTAATAATCCTTATAGCTCTTTTCTGTAGAATAAAAATAGGCTTAGTTATGACCAGAAAGTTCATTCTCAATAGTCCAGGTATCAAATCCGCTCATTCTCAATCAGTTCATCTGGACAGTTTCTTTTTAGTAGAAACGTTTCACCCTCACTCCAGAGGGCTTCGTCAGTCAGAGCAGTCCAAAGCAAACTGAAGCTACCCCACCAAGTAAACAACTTAAGTGGACCAACCAGTTTGCTGTAGCCAAGATGGTTTCTGGGGGCTTGTCCCTCGTCGACTCCTCCCAGGCAGGCAGACATGTCCAAAGTGGTTCAAGACCAGAAAGTTCATTCTCAATTGTTTACTTGGTGGGGTAGCTTCAGTTTGCTTTGGACTGCTCTGACTGACGAAGCCCTCTGGAGTGAGGGTGAAACGTTTCTACTAAAAAGAAATTGTCCAGATGAACTGATTGAGAATGAGCGGGAGGCTTAGTTATGGTTTTACTGTAATAC
The DNA here is from genome assembly GCA_038048925.1 of Garcialebias charrua. Taxonomy (NCBI): domain Eukaryota; kingdom Metazoa; phylum Chordata; class Actinopteri; order Cyprinodontiformes; family Rivulidae; genus Garcialebias; species Garcialebias charrua. The sequence continues at coordinate 45,844 of JBBPBX010016048.1, read as the reverse complement.
TTTCTTGTAATAATCCTTATAGCTCTTTTCTGTAGAATAAAAATAGGCTTAGTTATGGTTTTACACGCTTTTCCCGATATGTCAACAGAATAAATTAGATGTGGGACTCTGATTGTATTATACAGCAGGTACAAGGCTTTGTTATTTAATAAATCTTTAACTTTGCAGTGCACTGCAGTGGCTCTAAAAATTTTAGTTTTTACAGAATTAATGTCCTGTTTCCATGACAGTTTATCATCAATAATCACACCCAAAAACTTCACCTCACTCACTCTACATATCTCAACATCATCAATTTTGAAAGGAACATCCAGTTTTTAAAAACTAAATATCATATAATTAGTTTGATCAAGGTTCAAAGATTCAAAGATTCAAAGAGCTTTTATTAACATTGCACCAGTTTTCACCAATACAGCGTGAATATGTACGCACAGTCATCCTGAAGATGGAGTGAATGTGTGAAGCTGCTGCCTATTCAGAACACATGACATGTTCTTCAGCACGGCCTCTCTCATCCGTGTCGGGATGAAGGTCAAAGGTGTGAAAAAAGGAAAGTACCATGAGGGTCACAGCGTTGGTATTAAAAAAATGTATCACATTTTGTCTGCCAAGACACCGCATGACACAGTAAAAACTATACCAATAAGCACATTTAAGACAGTTACATGTTGCATGTTGAGACTGAGGCAGGGAGGATTCTGTCCATGAGACATTCCAGATAGCGACAGTCTGACCAGCCGGCCTCCGATAACGCTCATAGAAAAGTTCTCCGGGGGGGGGTAGCAGACAAGACAAGAGAGCAGCTGTTTTGTCCACAGTAGAGCACATCTCAGGAGAAATTAGATATCCAGCCTTTTTCAAGGCTGTTTCCAAGGGAGTCAGATAAGAATTGACAAATATTTTCACTTCAGGCTCACATTGTAATTTCTGCAGCCTTCAGTCTGTAAGGGCGACTCTGTTCCAAGTGATCCAATTCGGGACTTTTTCCACTGATCCAAGCTCTGACCTCAGATGTTGACCACAGCGTCCAGAGTCCCAATCCGAGGGTGATCTGTTCACCCTCTGGATAAGCTCGCAAACAGCTGATTTCTCGAGGTCACCGCGCAGACCAGACGTCGGGTGCTCCAGGCATTAAGTCCTGCTGAAGTCTCCCTCTTTTGCGATAGGCCAGTGCTCCACAAACGCCAAAAAGCAAAGCGCTGCCATCATAATCTAATATAATCCAGATTCTTCACCTCCACAGAGCATAGCACAGAGAGCGAGACGCACACCATCCACACCCACAGGAATCCATAGCGTATCCTCTTCGTCACTCTTCAATGATAACTTATTTAATTTAAACCAAGTTTGTATTTTGACGAACTCCATCTTCATCAACTCAAGCATCTGTTCCAAGTCTTTACCCAAATAAAATAAAGTAGTATCTGTGAAGTCAAATAAACACGACGTTTGTTTGTCAAACTCTTTATTCATCCACCGTTTACATCCGCTCCTGCTCACGAGCAGACAGACACACACTGAAGTGGCCCCTACCGTGGAAAGTCCCAAAACCCAAAAAAAACCTTCCCCCTGCTAGTCTCGCGAGAACATAAAACATCTCAGAGGTTAACAATCTCCCTCTCTCTTTAAATAATTTCACTGAGATACATTCTGGCAAAAAAATAGTCAAAAAAATCTACATCTGAATATAACAACATTTCAGATTTTTTTGTGTGAACATATAACAAACAAACAATTTCAACCAAGCAAGTCCAAAAAGGTGCACATGTTACAGAACCCATACACTTTCATCCAGTGCTTTTAGGAGCTGAAGAGGAGAAGCTCCCTTTTTTGTTAAACAATCAGCAAGCTGTGTTTTTGCTTCTGACCAGTGCACTTCTTTAATGGTTTTTTCTTGTAAAAGTTCTTTAAAGGTTCAGTATGTAATTTCTGGAACACGCTGGAACTTAGGAAAATTTTGAACAGAGACACGTTTCTGGTCCCTCCCCCTCAGAGCCATATTTGGCTCTGTTACCCTTGCTCTGCTGAAATTAAAATTCAAGCTCTGTTTTTATTGGCTGATTCAAATTCAAGCTATGTTTTTATTGGCTGGTTAACGGCGTGTCACTGTGGCTTTTTAGAAATGCTTTTAGAGAAGCATCTATACGTTATCATTTATGGGATTGTTTTGTATTGTATTTTTTTATGAACAGATTTTATTTAAAAAAATGTATCTAAGGAGCCAACAGATTGCTTTTGAGTTTTCACCTCATCGTAGTTTCCCATCGTAAGCAAGAACAAAGGCAACAGTGGAAAGGAAAAACTCCCCCATGAGGAAGAAACCTCCACCAAAAACAGGCTCAGGACGAGTGGCCATCTGCTTCAACCGGCTGAGTTTGGGAGGACAGGAAGGAGGAACAGATACACAATGGCAGGTCCAGGATAGACACCTTCAGGTTTTCTCTAGGAGGAAAGACAAAATGACAGAATCACATGATAAGAAAGAATAATTACAAATGCAAACTTATTATTTGTTTGTATTTGTAACTGTTCATTTGTAAATTTGTTCTCCAGTAGTCTTAAGGTTAAAACAGCATAGGATAAGGAATAGGTGAGGAAACTAAGCTGGCTAACTATAGGCCCAGTCTTAAAACTGGACAATGTGTCAGCATCACATGCAGAAACTGGAAGTTGGTTCCACAAGAGAGGACCCTGATAATTGAAAGCTCTGCCTCCCATTCTGTTTTTGGAAACTCTGGGAACCACAAGTAAACCTGCAGTCTAAGAGCAAAGCATTCTGTTAGGAAAACATGGAACAATAAGATCTGTAATATAAGATGGAGCTAGGTTAGCTAGGTTGTTGAGAGTGTTGTAGGTTAGAAGTAGGATTTTGAATTATGTTCTGGATTTGACAGGGAGCCAATTGAGAGAAACTAAAACTGGAGAGATATGATCTCGCCCACTAACTCCAGTTAAGACTCTGGCAGCAGCATTTTGGATCAACTGAAGACATTTTAAAGAAGTATTTGGACACCCAGATAACAAACCATTGCAATAGTCCAGTCTAGACGTGACAAATGCATGAACCAGTTTCTCAGCATCATTTTTAGATGTTTCTAATTTTAGTGATATTACGCAGGTGGAAGAAGGAGGTTCTAGTAACGTTTTTAATGTGGGGGATAAAAGAAATGCCCTGACCAAAAATAACACCAAGATTTTTAACATTAGAACTAGAGGCCATTAATTCCATCTGAGGAGGGCAAAATACTGAAAATTTCATTCCTAAGACACTCATATCCAAAAACCAAAACCTCAGTCTTGTCTGTGTTCAAATGGAGAAAATTGTCATCCACGATTTTGTCTTTAAGACATACTTGTAGTCTAAGTAGCTGATTGTATTCATTGGGTTTAATGGACAAATATAATTGTGTGTCGTCAGCATAACAATGAAAATGTATACCATGCTGTTTAATAACATCACCTAATGGAAGCATATATAAAGCAAAGAATAAAGTAGTCCCTTGTTTATCATGGGGGTCCGTACCCTAGGTGAAAAGCTGCAAAACAGGAATAGTAGTAGAAGTAGTAAGTACGGTATAGTTTATTTTAGTATGTGTATGTATTTATATTACTTCCCTCTAAGACACAATGGTACATGCTCGATTCAACCTCTGCTCGACTGCCTGGCTGACATCAGGGACTGCATGGCTTTAAATTTCTTCAGTTTCAATGAAAAGTAGTCTGAAGCCATGTTGTTCCCTCCCAACGACATGATCACGAACCACTGCATCGACCTTTCTGCTCTAGCCCTGTCTGAAAAACAAAAAGTCACAAATCTGGGAGTGATAATGGATCCTTCCATGAAATTCAACAGTCATGTAAACATGATCGTTAAATCCTGTTTTTCCCAGCTGAGGCGACTGGCTAAGTTGAAGCCCATATTATCCAAAAATAACCTGGAGACAGTAATTCATACATTACATCTAGGCTTGATTACTGCAATTCACTCCTGTTTGGTATCAGTCAGACCACCATTGCACGACTACAACTGGTCCAGAACGCAGCAGCCCGATTTTTAACCAGTAAAGGCAAAAGAGAGCACATTACACCAGTCTTGGCCTCCCTGCACTGGCTACCGGTTCATCTTTGAATCCAGTTCAAAATTCTCCTGTATGTCTACAAATCGTTGAACAGTCTCGCACCCCCCACCCCCCCATCTCTCTGATTTGCTACAGCCTATGTCCCACCACGTTCTCTGAGGTCAGCGGACCAGTTACTTCTCACAGTTCCAGGAACTCGTCTTAAACGCAGAGGTGACAGGAACTTCTCTGTAGCAGGACCAAGACTCTGGAACAAGTTACCTCTGCTCGTCAGACAGGCCCCTCCCTCTCGGTTTTCAAATCCCGTTTAAAGACCCATTACTATTCTGTTGCTTTCAACACCAGACGATCTGTGTTTGGTCATTATATTTATTATCCGCAACAATTTTATGTCTATATTCTGTTTTGTACCTCATTTTGTATGTTGCCTATCTGCTGCCTGTTGTTTGTTTGTTTGTACAGCACTTTGGTTGGCCTTGTCGCTGTTTTAAGTGCTCTATAAATAAAATTGTATGGTATGGTATATATATATATAAAGTTGTTTTAAACCCGTCCAACACTCTTGCAATATGCTAAACAATGTTTCTAAGCTCTAAACGCTCTAAAAGAGCTCAGCGTGTCCTGATGTCACCTCTCTACCACCTGCCACATCTCTTGGCCACCCCTACTTCTCAGATGCAGAGTGGAGATCAGCTGATAAGCTACAGGAGGAAGCTTTTTCTTCAGCTGTGGCCTGCACAGAGGTGCAGCAGGCGCTAAATAATTTTAAATAATTCATTTTAAATAAAAATTCCATGCCAATCGTGCAGCTCATCCATCAATCAGCTATTTGTCTGTCATGTCCAATCTTATTTTGAAAAATTGCGATGGAGCAATGCCATGAAAAACAAACCGCAAAGTAGCGATGGACTACTGTATTGGTTAAGCACTGAACCCTGAGGAACTCCATGACTAAGTTTGGTGTATGATGAAGATTCATTATTTATATTTGCAAATCTATCAGATAAGGGGCGGTCGTGGCACAGTGGTAGTGGCAGTCGACCCCCGATCGGAAGGTTGGAGGTTTGAATCCCGAGTTCCCACACCATGTGTCGTTGTGTCCCTGGGCAAGATACTTAACCCCGAGTTGCTCCCGGTAGGACTGGCTGGCGCCTTGCATGTCAGACTACCGCTACCGGTGTATGAATGTGTATATGAATGGGTGGATGGCTGGTACTGTAAAGCGCTTTGGGGCCCCTCATAGTGGGCTGGAAGGCTCTATATAAGTAAGCTCCATTTACCATTTACCATTTAAATATGATTTAAACCATTTTAGAGCTCTTCTTGTAATTCCAATATCATATTCAATCCTCTGTAATAGAATACAGGGAACCCTCGACTTACGAACGAGTTCCGGACCTAAGGCCCGTTCGTGAGTTGAATTGTCTCCCTCCTCCCTATCAGGCACCATTCACATAAAGGGAGCTAGCTCCCTTTATGTGAATGGGAGACAATTCAACTCATTCCTTCATCTTTAAAAACTGTGTTAGGATAGGCTAAGTGCTTGGTGACCATATAGTACTGTGCATGTATTCATTTATTAAAAAAACAAAAAACATTTTTTTTTTTTTTTTTTACAGTGCGTTTGTAAGTCGGGGATGTCATAAGTCGAGGGTTCCCTGTATTGTGATCAACTGTAACAAATGCAGCACTGAGGTCCAACAGGACCAGTGTAGACACAAGTCCATTGTCTGAGGCCATGAGAATATCATTAGTGACTTTCACATTCATCCATACATTTTGTAAACACTTTTATTCAAACAGTTCAGACAAAACTGTTTATTACTGAAAATTATTCAAATTAACAGTTCATTAGATTTTGTATACTGTACCTAAATTTTCAATCCACATTGAGACAGTTTGATAATTTAGCTCTATCCATCTCATTGTGTTAATTTCAAATGTATGTTGCTTTTTCTGTGTTTTATGGTTGTTTCATTCTGTTCTGTCTCCATCCAACTATACAAAATGGATGGTTAAAGCAGTATTGTTGCTTACTATAAACTTTATTGTAGCAGTACAGTATAGAACTACATGACAAATGCATCTCCCCAAGGCCCTTCTCAGCCTGTGTCACACCCAAATACATCCCACTGGGAACATAGGCTGAACTAACAATCCACTTGTTACATCCTTTCTCTTTTTCTTTTTTTCCCTCAAAATTTAGCATTTTCCTTATAAACAAAATAAACATTTTACAGAGCATTCAGATTTAAACATAGAAACTTCCAAATAATGCATGTAATTACCTGTATATAGACAATCTAAAAAATATACATATATCTTCCTAGGTATTTAACCTCAAGTGCATCTTCTGTAAAATTACCTTTTGATAATACATTCCTTACCAAAACAAAATTATCAAATGAATAACTTCCTTTACTTTCACCTCTTTTTTTTCTCCAGTGCAACAGAAGCCCACCAACAAACATAGAAAATGGTTAAACGTTATGTGAGAATACTATGTAGTATAGTCCTTCAAATAGGCTGGTTTTTTAACCTGACGACCAGACCTTGTAGTAAGAGTGTCTGTGTCACCACCCTGATGACCACGTTCATCAGCAACCACAGTTTGTATGTTTGTCCCTGGTTGTTCTAATCTTGAGGTTGGGCAATAGTTGTGCCTGAGATGGCGACAATTTCTTCTTAGACCCCTGCTCCACCTCATAAGATCTGGGACTTACTGGTCTAATCACTTTAGCTGCTTTCCAGGTTTTATAAGGCTCAAATGGTTGAACTCGAACACTGTCCCCTGCTTCGAAACAGTCTAAATCTTTTGCTGTGCAGTTGTAGTATTTCTCCTGTCTTTGTTGGTTATTAATTAGTCCCTGTTTGTTGTTTGACACCTTAGGCTCCAACAGTGTCTCTTTCGTAGGAAGAATGGTTTGGGTCATCCTACTGAGAAGTCTCTGTGCTGGACTTGAGGTGAGACCTTGGCTCGGTGTGTTGTGATGGTCCAATAGAGCCAAGTATGGATCCTGTCAAGCTGTTGCTGCTTTTTGCATGAGGTGTTTTGCTGTTTTGACAGCTGCCTCTGCTTTTCCATTGCTTTGTGGGCATCCAGGTGAAGATGTTCTATGTTATGACCCAGAATTCCCACTTTTGGCTGAACTTTTTTAACTCATGTGATGAGTTTTGAGGTCCGTTATCTGAGATAAGCACATCTGGAATCCTCTGACGAACAAAGTGTGCTTTCAGTTTGTGGATCACTGTGGTACTTTTGGTGTCTGGTAGATAGTCAACCTCCCAAAATTTTGAATAATAGTCCACAGTAATCATTAGGGATGCTCCAATCAGATTTTATGCTGCCGATTCCGATACCGATCACCTATGAGTGCCGATCACTGCCGATCACCGATACCGATCAGATGGATTGACTGTAACTTAATTGGTTTAGTTATGACTGCTGCTTCTGGCTACAAGATCTGAAAAGAACCATAAAATCACCATAATTTAGACAAAAACATATTTTACTCATTTATTTCAGAGAACAAATACAGACAAACTTGCAGGCACAATGCAACAACAATTCAGTTAAAAGTAAATAAAATAAAAAACACTTAAATTTAACTCAGTAACACAATCTTTAAAAGACTGAAAACAGTGTAGCTCTCAACAGGCTAAATAGTGCAAAGTCAAATAAATGTCACAACATTGCCTAAATAAAGTAAAAAAAATAAAGTGAAAGTGAGTGCATTCAAATAAATAACCATACATTACAAAATCAAAAATACCTGAGAGCAAGAATTGCTGTTTTGTGCATCAGCAAACATTGTGCATTATCAAAGAATAAAACTAAATGTTTACCTTACTTTCAATAAAAAAAAAAACACTTCTGTTACTTCTTATATAAAATAAAATACCTCATTTGCTACTTAAATAACAAATGGTCTTAAAGACCTTAAAACTACTACTTTAAGGAGACTTTCGACGTGAGAGTAAACAGTCTGGTGGAGCTCTGGCAGGGCTACGTCTGTGAAATATTTACGTCCCGGTAGCACATAGCGGGGCTCCAAGTGAGAGAGCAGTCGGCGGAACCCGGTGTCTTCCACCACTGAGAACGGCTGGTCATCTAGCCCGATGAATTCTATAATTTTTCGGGTTATTTGTTTAGCTTTCTCACTGTCACGCTCGTACGGGCGAGTGTTGGCAAGTGTGGGCTGCGTTAACTGTCGTCTGACTGTTGCTGCTCCGCGTGTCTTTTCATTCTCTGCTGCGAGTCTTGAAAACTCACCATACTCTGCCAAGTGCTTGTTCTTTAAATGCCGTATTATGTTTGTTGTGTTGAAGGACTTTGCCGTACTTCCTCCACGAGGTACTTTTTTGTTGCACATCTTGCAGTTTGCATACTTGGCATCACTTTCACAGACGGTGAAAAACTTCCAGACGGCAGACATGTTTGTTTAGGATCTGCTCCCTCTACGCGCATGCGCAATTTATGCCCACTACGCGGGAGGCCAGGAGCGGGGTGAAAGGGAGAGGGGGACACTACACTGAATGCTGCAGAGGCTCTGCTAGATTATCAGTTTTTGTGATCGGCAATGGAAGGCATTTATCGGAAACGCCGATCACATACTTTTTCACGAAAATCGGCCGATATTGATCCATGGCCGATCGATCGGAACACCACTAGTAATCAGATAGTCCTTATCAGAGAGTCAGAAAAGCAAAAAGTGTGTGTGCTCGGTGAGTTGGGTCCTTCATGATGCAGGTGGCCCTCTTCCTGCATCTGGAGGTGTAAATGTCTGTGATGGTGGGGAGACTGACTCCAACATCTTCTGTGCAGCCTTCACCACTCTCTGCAAAGCTTTTCTTTCTGCAGCTGTGCAGCCTCCATGCCACACGTTGATGCTGGAGCACAGGATGCTCTCCACTGCACACCTGTAGAAGGAGGTGAGGACTGGGCTACTCAGACCAGCTCGTCTCAGCCGTCTGAGGAAGTAGAGTCTCTGATGACCTTTCTTGATCAGGCTGGTGGTGTTGTTGCTCCAGCTGAGGTTATCATTCAAGTGTACACCCAAGTACTTGTAGCTGGAGACCACTTCCACCGCAGATCCACTTATGTTCAGTGGGGTGTGTGTTAGCTTGTTCCTCCTGAAGTCCACAATCATCTCCTTTGTCTTCTTCACATTGATGTGAAGGTTATTCTCTTTGAGAAGAGCCTCCAGGCGGTCAGGGTCCTCACAGGCTTCTCCCACCCGTCTGGAGTGCCTTCTCCTGCTCAGCGTCCTTAAAGAAACAAAATAAAATTAAAAAGAGAAAGTTCAAATGATTGTAGGACTAGTGGGTGCGGCCGAAAAGAACAAAACGCCACCTGGACCGACCCAATCCTATAGAGGACCGTCGTGTCTTCCCAGGCGACAATCTACCTGGCCAATAATCCCTCTGAATAAACAGAAAAGCGATAACTGAACTACCGACACCCACACAGTCAAAAGTATCAAATAAATAGAGAAAAATATGGAAACAGACTCTCACTCTGTTTCACATTAGCTGTCCCCCTCCTGGGCAGCTGCTCAGATGCTTCCCTTCAGCATCTAAAAAAAGAAGAGTCAACCAGAGTACAACGGTCCTAAACCCACACACTATTTAAGCTAGAGTCACACAAACTCTCAAAGTGCTTAAATACTCACAGCTCTCACTTTTAGCATCTAGTCATTCAACCAGAGCCAGGCCTTAAAGGCCTAACAACTCCAACAGGAGCAAAACAACAACAACCTGAGAGGGTGGAGATCTCTCAGAATTGTTTGGTTACCTGACAGTGTCACCTCAGCAGTTCCAGTGAACCTCAGCTGAATTTCACACCATCCAGAAGACTTCAATAAGCCACCACTTGTTCAACAAGCCTGTCTTGGTACAACAAGTCTCCACCCTGCACCAAACACAGCATGTTAGATTCATAGGCAGGACCTGTAGGTGAACAGCGGCTCTGCCTAATCAAGCCTGATTGAATCTGGCTGAATAATTAAAAAAAAGGTGAATCCTCCATTCAACCAGCAGGCTGCAGCAGGTTGCAGCCAAGATAAATAAAAACAAGGATGTTTAAACTTCTACATCCCCCAGGGTACATAACAATCTATTCAGCTAACGTAAGACTGTGTAACAGACAGGCTTCAAGGTGTAGAAGTTGTATCGGTAAATGCGGTCGTGCACCAGCTTCGATCCAATCAAGGCATTCAGTTTCATGTTAAGGAAAACTGTGAATTTTACTTCCACAAATACGGTCAGGGTACCTGACATCTCCTGTACAGATACCCCACTGACAGTGGAGGACCATTTTTCCAGCCCTGATGCAAAACCTTTCTGCACCGTATGCTAGCTCACAATGTAAATTAGCATGTCTAAAAAAGCTAAGTCTGGTCCTCTGGACATTCCTCTGGTCCAGAGGAATGTCCAGAGGACCAGACTTAGCTTTTTTAGATTTTTCTACCTGGATTATTGGGCATGCAGCAGGGTAAATTTGCATGTGTTTATTACTACTGTAGCTTCTGTTTGTGAGACGGTCACGCCACTGGTAGCTGCGCTGTGACGTGAAGTGAGCATTAGCCAATGCCTGTGTCTCAATTCAGGGGTTGGGTCCTCATGAGTGCGCATTTGTCGGCCGCATACGTCATTGCCCCATGCGGAGGACTGTCCCAATTTGAAGACTCCTCCTCATGCGGCCGAGGAATGCGGCCTTCTTCCTGTCGAAATCCGAGGATGCATCCGACTATCCTTTCTGGCAGAGGCTATCCCAGAATTCATAGCGCCAGCAGAGATTTCGCGGGGGGTGGGACTTTCTGCGTGCAAGGGCAGGACTGCTGCGTGTTGTTGAGTCATCAGCTCGTTCTAACAACAACCTCAGCGCTTGCTGAATCTCATTAAAATTTAACTACAGAAATGACAAAAAAAAATTTGTTAGCTGAATATATATTAGTGTTTCTGAGTTTAATGTTTGTTAATAACTTATTACAAATCAGCTTATTTTACACGTGCGTAGCAAGGATTTTCTGAGGGGCGATCGGTTAAAAGAGAGAGTGGACCTACAAAAAGCAAGTTGCCCAGTAGCTCAATTGGTTAACCCGCTGGGTTGGCGCGCAGATGCTTTTCTCGAAGCTGGTTCGAATCTCACTCGGTACGGTTAAAACTTATTTTACGTTTGTCTTTTATTGGATAAAAAAAAGGAGTTTCACAAACTCCTTCTTTTTAATCTCAGTCCTCATTTTTTTATCCAATAAAAGACAAACGTAAAATAAGTTTTAACCGTACCGAGTGAGATTCGAACCAGCTTCGAGAAAAGTATCTGCGCGCCAACCAGCGGGTTAACCAATTGAGCTACTGGGCAACTTGCTTTTTGTAGGTCCACTCTGTCTTTTAACCGATCGCCCCTCAGAAAATCCTTACTACGCACGTGTAAAATAAGCTGATTTGTAATCAGTTCTTAACAACAGTAAACTCAGAAACACTAATACTATATATATATATTCAGCTAACAAATATTTTTTTAGCGGCGTCCCTTCTCTTCCCACCCATTTCACGAGAACGCCCCACCCACTTCAAGGCCGGCTCTCCGGAAGGCTAGACCGTCCCATTTCAGCAGTTTCGTCCAGCCCACCCGGCCTTGTGAGTGCGTGGCCTACTTGGCCCAGCCCCTGAATTGAGACGCAGCCAATGACACGCGGCCCTGTGGGCGGAGCTTGGTAAGGTCCATTCCATCCTGAAAGCTCAGCTCTTCCTGAAAAGCGAAATAATGTTGAATGTGTAGCTGCTGGGGGTTGAACGAGTACATCATTTTAAAACTCGACATTAACATAATAATACTCGAGTAGAGCTCGAGTAGTTGATGATGTCATAGGATCTCAAGATGCAAAAAGTTATTAACTAATTAAAACTGCAAAAAAAAGGTAATTTATTATTTACAAAAAAAGACCAACAAAACATTGGGGACATATATTATGCTCCTACCATTTATCTTACAGCAAATAAGTCACAAGAAACCCAAAACTGTTAGTTATTATTTTTAAGCTGCAAAAGTGTAAAAAAAGAAAAACGTGCAGCACGTCAAAAATGAAACTAAAAACAGTGTGGCGGTTGACCACCCCGCGGTGCTGCGCATTAGGTTTAGTTTTAGAGATTACAGGTAGTCCCCGATTTACGAGCGAGATCCGTTACAACGAGGCGCTCGTAAACCGGAAATCTCGTAATTTGGAACGGCCGCCACGCTTCTCGTAAGTCCGGAATTTCGCTCGTAAATTGGAACGGTTTTGCTAGCGCGACTACGAACACTCGTTTTTCATCGAAAAACTGCTTATGAGTGCATAAAAATGATCGGAAACGTGTGTCCACATGTTTAGCTAACGAACTGTGGTGAAAAAACACAGGAAAACTCAGTATTTTTTGCGTTTTTTCCAATAATTCGCCAGCTCGTAAGTCTGGAACCTCGTAGATCAGAGCGCTCGTAAATCGGGGACTACCTGTAATATGTTAATAGGTTTTTATAGATTCAGAAATTAATATTTTTTGCCTTTTATTTGTGAAACAAGGTCAGAGGAAGCTGGTTCTGGTTCGGTCGATTGGACCCTGTGTTACACCACATTCTGTGACCTGCAACAGTTCATGCAACACCGTCCCCTACAGTCACAATATACGGTGGTCACAGAATATGATGTAACACTGGTTCACAACACGCTCCAAACAGGAAGTTGATTCATTTTCTGTTCTGTAATTGCGACGTGATGATGTCACTACGAACACTCGACGTGAAAGTAAAAAACCCGATAGAGGTCCAAGTAATCGATGTGTCCATTACTCGAGTAGTCTGTTAAGGCCCTAGTAGCTGCACGTCTTTTTTGTACTTTGGCCATCCTGTCTGGATCAACTTAATCACTTCCTGCTGCTTTGAGTCCTCTGTTGTTGCATAACAGATGGCTGTCAGTCATTCTGCAGAGATGGGCAGGTAGGAAATCATGTTAACAGTCTCTGTCGGAGACTCTGTGACCCCCTGACTGCTGTCAGGTAAATAAACTCTGCTTAGTGTGTCAGCTAAAACTATGTCTCGACCAGGCTCATAGATCACATCAAAATCATATTTCTGCAGCTTGAGTAACATTCTCTGTAATCTCTTTGGTGCACTATGCAGTGGTTTTCTCACAATATTTTCTAGTGGCTTATGGTCACTCTGTACAGTCACTTTTCTACCATAAGTATACTGGTGGAACTGTTCTGTCTCGAACACTTAAGGCCAAACATTCCTTTTCTATCTAGGCATAACCCCTTTCTGTGGGAGTCAGCGCTCTGCTTGCAAATGCTGCAGGTTTCCCTTTCTGTGTTAGTGCTGCTCCTAGTCCTGTCTCTGAAGCATCACACTGCAGGGTTAGCTCCTCATTTTGATCATAGTACTCGAGTAGTGGTGCATTTGTTATTTTATCTTTCAGTCTTTTTAAAGCTGTCTCATGCACCTCTGTACATTCCCACATGTTCTCTTTGTGTGTAAGTTGTCTCAAAACTTCACAGTCTTCAGAAAGATGATCACAAAACTTTGAAAGGTAGTTCAGCACACCTACAAGCTTCTTTAAACCCTTAACATCTGTGGGTCTCGGCAGCTTACGGACTGCCCGTACTTTCTCTGGGTCAATCTAAAAACCCTCAGCTGTTAATAAGTGTCCAATATAGGGTACAGCCTCTCTCCTCAGTTTAAACTTGTCTGCATTGAGTTTAATGTCTCTTTGTCTGCACCTCATGAGAAAACATCTCAAGTTTTTTCATGATCTTTGTCAACTTCCTCCTTTGTATCTCCCTCACCTGTAATCAGTACATGTATATCATCAGCAATGACATGCACCCCTGGTATGCCCTCTAGTGCTTGCATAAGTTTCCTTTGGAAAATTTCTGGAGCTGGGCTGATACCCATTGGCATCCTGAGCCAATGGTATCATCCAAATGGGGTTGCAAACGTGGTGAGATAACTGGACTCTTCATCCAATTTGACATGCCAGAATCCATGCTTGACATCACAAACAGTGAATACCTTGGATTTTGAGAGTCCTGGCAGGATGTCATCAATGGTGGGGAGAGGAAAATGGCTCCTTTTCAGCGCTTTGTTGAATGGTTTGGGGTCTATACAGATCCTTGGCTTTCCATTTGGTTTTGCCACTGACACCATGCTGCTTATCCAGTCAGTGCTGCACTCTACAGGTGTTATGATTTCTTTGCTTTCCAGATCCTTAAGGTCCTCTTTGATTGGAGTCATCATAGCAACAGGCACTCTGCGTTTGGGCAGTTTTACTGGTGGTACACTCTTATCTATTTCAATGTGGTACTCGCCTTCTAGGCAGCCAACACCTGTGAAAACATCTCTAAATTCAGTCTTTATTTTGTCCATATTCATCAGTTTCTCACTGTTGTCTGGCATTTTATCTGAACATTGTGTTTTCACTATACTATCAATCGCCAGAATGTTCTCGTACTGTACTTTTATCAGCTTCATGGCTTCACTGGCCTTTCTGCCCAGCAATGGGATCCTGTCCTCTTGATCCACCACTTGAAACTCCAGCCTGTACAGTTTATTATTTCTTGGATTTCTAAGTTCTACTTTACATTTACCAAGTGGTTGTAATTTACTTTTGTTGTACATGACAAGTACTTTCTCTGTGTTATCCAATTGTGTGTTTGGAATGACATTACATATAGCACCACAGTCTATCTTAAAATTGACAATTTTTTTCTTAATCAACATGCCTGCAAACAGATGTTGACTTTTGCTCCGTTTCCTTCACTTGGTTTATTGTCTCCTGGTTTTCTCTGACATCTGTTATTGTCATAATGTCCTCACACGACTCACTTGGCTCTGAAATCGTGTGTACCAGTCTGCCTGTCTTGCTTTGTACATGCTTGGATTTGCCTTTTGAAGCAAAGTTGTTCTCTTTTCCATATTTCTTACACTTTTTCCCATATGCTGGACGTTTGTGTTTATTTTTTTCATGTGTGTGTCCACAAAATTTACAATTAATCTCATCCCGTTTGTCTCGTCTCAGACTCTTTTTCATTGTATGTATTTTCTCCAACACTTGCCCTTGTATGCTTTTGCTGTTCTCTTTTGACAGTTCAGTAGCTCTGCATAATTGCATACACTTGTCCAGATCTTCTCGTAACAGTCTTTCCCTCATTGCAGAGCTATTTGTCCCACAAACAATGTGGTCCCTTATTAGTTAATCCTTAATGTCGCCCAAATTGCAGGTGTTGGCCATAACATATCTATCAATATTCTCATCCTGTCTTTGGTCTCTGACAATAAACTTGTAACGCTCAACAGTCTCATTCATCTTAGGATTGCAATGGTTGTCAAACAGTGTCATCATTGAACTAACTGTTCTCCTTGCAGCTGTAGAACCGCTCATCAGTGTTGTCAAATGTTATCTCCCCCTCTCTCCAAGAAGGTAGTTGAACAACTTCACTTTAGTTGTTTCCTCTGCGTCGGGCATAGTGAGATCCACATACAGTGTAAACTCCTCTTTCCAACTTTTCCAGGTCTTTGCTAAGTTGGCTGAATCCAAACAAAGTGTAGGAGATGGCCCGAGACCCTCCATTGTGACTTCTGTTGTTCTCTTCTGCTCCTCCTTCGTCTTCACACTGGCCAGCTGCTCCAACTCCAGGGCTAGGCTAACAAGTTAGCAACACTCTTAGATCTTCATGGCTCGGCACAAACTTATTTTGGCTGACATCATGACTGCTGCCACCATGTTTCATTTTGTTCTGTCCCCATCCAACTAAACAGAATGGATGGTTAAAGCAGTATTGTTGCTTACTATAAACTTTATTGTAGCAGTATAGAACTACATGACAAGTGCATCTCCCCTAGGCCCTTCTCAGCCTGTGTCACACCCATATATATCCCCCTGGGAACATAGGCTGAACTAACAAACCACTTGTTACAATGGTAACCCACCTGTGTGTTTTTCCTCCCTGGCTCTGCTCGAGGTGGCTGCTTCTTGTCCTTCCTCCCCTGTTTTTCCTTCTTTCTGCTTCGCTCTGTGTGTGTCTGAAGTGCTTGTTACACATCTCCCGAACGTAAATTAAGATTATGGATCTGGTATCCTGGGCATTCAATGCTATCAACAAGATTTTTTCAACAAAACTACATGGTCCTGGGGAACTGGCGTGTCCAGCTGAGATGTACACTGTGGAATACGTCATGGACCCGTGGGGAGTGTGGCAGTTGATGTGTCTCTCAGTCCTGTCTCAGGAGGACGCTGACAACGTTTACATATTTGGATTTATGATAGCAGGGACTCTGCTTTTTGGCATGCCGTGACCTCGCGAAATCAGCTGATTTGCGAGCTAAACCGTAAGATGGAGGCAATTTATGAGAATCACAGGCCACCTGCGGCTTCTGGGACTCGTCAGCGTGGTGGGTTCGACCTTGAGGGAGACTCATAGCATGGATGAGTGGAGTGGATTCTCACAATTGGGCCATTTTGGAAACAGATCATCCAGATGGACTGAAGGCTGAAGAAAATCAACAATCAAGCTTATATGAATCTGACTCCCCGCTGGCCTCAGACATGGGCCGACTATCAAATTTCTTCTGGTCATGAGTAAACAAGGACAATAAGCTTCATCTATCTATTCTGAAAAGGATAAGAAAGGTCGTGCTTATTGTAGCTGCAGCTTCGTACACTCCGCCCTATCTTTCGGACAACTGTACGTACATGTTCTTGCTGTACCTTGGTGCAATGATAATAATGCTTATTCTAATTCTGATTCTGTTCTGCTGAGGAAAAAAACATATCTTGTTCCTGTTTCAGTTACAGAAAAGTACCAGGTGACAGCTGTCGGGGAGGAGATGTGGAATCGAGGCTGGAAGGAGAGATGTTGCCCTGTCCTGTTGGAGGTAATATAAATATCTTATTAAGATTTTAAGAAATCAAGGATTTTTATTGTCATAACAGCTCACATTGTCATATTTATGGTACGAAATTCGTACTCAAGTCCCAGATCAAGAAGTCAATTAAATGAATAAATACAAAAGAATATATATATATATATATATATA
>JBBPBX010016048.1:0-27926 GCA_038048925.1 Garcialebias charrua | reverse complement strand
TACGAACGAGTTCCGTACCTACGGGCCGTTCGTAAGTCGAAAATGACGTAAGTCGGATCACATACAATTATTTTTTTTTTTTTAAATAAATAAATAATGTACAGTACTGTACAGTTACCAAGCACTTAGCCTATCCTAACACAGTTTTTAAAGATGAAGGAGTGAGTTGAATTGTCTCCCTTTCACATAAAGGGAGCTAGCTCCCTTTATGTGAATGGAGCCTGCTAGGGAGGAGGGAGACAATTCAACTCACTCCTTAACTGTGTTAGGATAGGCTAAGTGCTTGGTAACTGTACAGTACTGTACATTTATTTATTAAAATACTGGGCGGCCGTGGTGTAGTGGTAATGGCAGTCGTCTCCCGATCGGAAAGTTGGCGGTTCGACTCCCGGGACCCGCACCATGTGTCGTTGTGTCCTTGGGCAAGACACTTAACCCTGAGTTGCTCCCGGTAGGACTGGAAAGCACCTTGCATGGTAGTCTGCCGCCACCGGTTTATGAATGTGTGTAGCATTCAATATATGTGTAGCACTTTGAGATTTTCAGTAATGAAAAGTGCGTTATAAATTGAATTAATTATTATTATTATTAAAAATATATATGTATACATTTTTTAATGAGATGCGTGACGTGTCCGAAACGTCGTAAGTCGAGGACTTGAATTAAGTTTAGCTCGAGTTCAGCAGTCTGACAGCCACGGGAAAGAAACTGTTTTTGAGCCTGGTGGTCTTGCTCTGAATGCTCCTCAGTCACCTGCTTGAGGGGAGGTGCTGGAACAGACTCTGTGGTTTCTTTTTTAAGACAAGTAGGAATGCCAAAGAAGACATATACACTATCCTCCCCGAGTTACGACGCAGTTTCGTTCCTATGCCCGTTCATAACACAGAAATCGTCGTAAGTCGGAAAATATGTCCAAACGGCCCCTTATACATCCAAACGGCCCCTCATACATCCAAACGGCACCTCATACGTATAGTACTGTATTTTTACCAAGCATTTAACACATTACCCTACATATTTATCAAAAACACATACATTTGGAGCCATAATGAAGGAAAAAAAGAGTTTATTTCTTACTGGGAGTTGGTCAATTCTTCCTCTGTCAGTTAGCATGTTAGCTCGTGCACCTCCGAGCTCTTGTAGCTTCACGCGTTTACAGCAACGTCTGTTAGCATGTTAGCTCATTGCTAGCATGTTAGCTTGTTGCTCAGCTGTAGCCCGTGTGTCTCGTAAACCTCCGCTCAAAACAATAAGGTCTCCTGTATTTCCACGTGAGGTCCAGCGGTCCAGAGTTAGCATATTTAGCATATTAGCCCCCCTGACCTCCTCTGCTCCAGTCTGCCTCAGGTCTCCTGTAAGTTTCCAACACGTCAAGCTCCCCCCTCCCTCCTGTAAGTTTCCACTGAGCGTGCGTCAAGCACCCCCCTCCCTCCCTCCTGCTCCCTCCTGTAAGTTTTGTTTCTCCTGTAAGTTTTGTTTCGGTACTGTATTTTCTGGTGTAAAGGCGCATAAACCACTTAACTTGAAACAATGCTTTTCAATGGGAGGCGTTCGTAACGGCGAAACGGCGTAACTCGACTAGACTCGCAGTCCACGCTGCACTGGACTGCGTACTACTACTGCAGTCCAGTGCAGCGTGCACTGTCCAGACCTCTACATTGGAGAAACTAAGCAACCCATTCACAGAAGAATGTCCCAACACAGGAGAGCCTCCTCCTCTGGACAAAACTCAGCTGTTCACTCAGCTGTTCAGCTGTTCCTCATGGACAAGGGACACTCTTTTGAGGACCAGAATGTACATATTTTGGACCGAGAGCCCAGGTGGTTTGAGAGGGGTGTGAAGGAGGCCGTTTATGTGAAACGAGAGAAACCATTGTTAAACAGAGGAGGAGGTCTCAGATTTCAACATTCTAAAACTTATAGTGCGACCCTGGGTCTGGCTCCCAGACGTTTTGCACCTGATGAGAACAGAGGAGCCTCGTTTGTGAATTAGACTGGCAAGGACTTTGAGAGGTCCCTGCTGTTGAGGTGTGAGGTGTGATTTTGTTAATTTACATACAGTAGGATGTGTGTGTGTCTTCTGTAAGCCCTGCTTTCACACGCTGAACTTTGAATGTGTCACATGTATGTGTTATCTCAAGTATGTGTGTGTGTTTGCTTTCAATTTACTTAGGTTGGTGCGGGTCACCTCAGCCTGTTTATAACTTCACTCACTCACAGCCTGCTCATTGAATTGATAAAGCTTCCCGGATGGGAAGCGAAATGTTTTCTGTTACAAATAAAGTCCAGTTGTTTCTGTATTGAACGCCTTTTTTTTTAATTCAAAAACAATAACCTTCACATGAATGGGAAGAAGACAAAGGAGATGATTGTGGACTTCAGAAGGAACAAACACACCCACACCCCACTGAACATAAGTGGATCTGCAGTGGAAGTGGTCTCCAGCTACAAGTACTTGGGTGTACACATGAATGATAACCTCAGCTGGAGCAACAACACCACCAGCCTGATCAAGAAAGGTCATCAGAGACTCTACTTCCTCAGACGGCTGAGACGAGCTGGTCTGAGCAGCTCAGTCCTCACCTCCTTCTACAGGTGTGCAGTGGAGAGCATCCTGTGCTCCAGCATCAACGTGTGGCATGGAGGCTGCACAGTTGCAGAGAGGAAAGCTCTACAGAGAGTGGTGAAGGCTGCACAGAAGATGTTGGAGTCAGTCTCCCCACCATCACAGACATTTACACCTCCAGATGCAGGAAGAGAGCCACCTGCATCATGAAGGACCCCACTCACCCAGCACACACACTTTTTGCCCCACTCCCCTCAGGAAGGAGGCTGAGGAGCATTAAGTGTAGAACCACTAGACTGAGGAACAGTTTCTACCCTGACTCTGAGGCTGTTAGACTCATGAATAAATAACCAGAATAATCACTATGAAATATCACATGTTGCTGCTGATCTGTTTCTTGTTGCTGTGTTCATTCGTGTTCATCTGCTCATACAGACTCATGTTCGTGCTGCTGTTTGGAGTAGTGTTTTTCTATGATGTTAGTGCTTAGTGTATTTTTAGTTGATGTATTTCTTAGTTCATATCTTAGATCTTATTACCGTACTGCTTTTCTCTTACATTTTATTGTTGGATGTAACTGGGACCCTGTGTACATAATCTTGTTTCATCACATGTACCACATGTGGTGCAAATGACAATAAAGATTCTCTGACTCAAAATGCTGCTGCCAGAGTCTTAACTGGAGTTACCAGTAGTGGGAGAGATCATATCTCTCCAGTTTTAGTTTCTCTCCATTGGCTCCCTGTTAAATCTAGAACAGAATTCAAAATCCTACTTCTAACCTACAAAGCTCTCAACAACCTAGCTCCATCTTATATTACATATCTTATTGTTCCATATTTTCCTAACAGAGCACTTCGCTCTAAGACTGCAGGTTTTTGTGGTTCCTATAATTTACAAAACCAGAATGGGAGGCAGAGGTTTCAGTTCTCAGGCTCCTCTCTTGTGGAACCAACTTCTAATCTCTTTCCGTGAGGCAGACACATTGTCCAGTTTTAAAACTAGGATTAAGACTTTCCTTGTAGGGTCGACTTGGGTTTCCTGAGCTGTTCCTTAGTTATCCTGCTACAGGCTTAGACTGCTGTAGGTATTAATCATCCTCCATCTCCCGTTTACAGCTTGTACAGAACTCTGCCGCGCGCTTTTTGACCAACACACGAAAATATGAACACATCACTCCTGTCCTGTCCTCTCTACACTGGCTCCCGGTTCAGTTCAGGATACAGTTCAAGCTGCTCCTGTTTGTTTTCAAAGCTCTGAATGGACTTGCACCTCTCTACATCTCAGAACTTTTGAAAGCCCATCAGCCCGGCAGAGCTTTACGCTCTGCCAGTCAACACCTGCTGGAGGTGCCTCGCTCAAGGTACAAACAATGGGGAGACCGGTCATTTTCTGTTGCCGGCCCAAAAGCCTGGAACAGCCTCCCCCTTGAGCTGCGTGCCACCTCTGATCTGACTCTGTTCAAAACCAGACTGAAGACCCACTTGTTCAAAAAAGCTTTCAGTGTGTAACTTTTATTACTTTTGGTATTTTAATATGTAGCATTTTTTATTTCCATTGCCTTTTTATTTCCACTTGTTCAAAAAGCTTTCAGTGTGTAACTTTTATTACTTTTGGTATTTTAATATGTAGCATTTTTTATTTCCATTGCCTTTTTATTTCCACTTGTTCAAAAAAGCTTTCAGTGTGTAACTTTTATTACTTGTGTTATTTTAGTATGTAGCATTTTTTATTTCCATTGCCTTCTTTTATTGCTGTTGTTTCTTATTCTATTTTCATTGATTTATTGTTCCAGTTTATTCATCTTTTTATCCTGTTAAGCACCTTGGTCAATGCAAGGCATTGTAGGAAGGTGCTATACAAATAAAGTTTATTATTATTATTATTATTATTAGGACAAACTGACCACATCTTTTCACTCTGCTGCTGTCTTTACTTACTCTGCTCAACCTGTTTTGTATTTGTAATTATTTTTTCTATCCCTAACATGCGTTTTTTTGTCTTTAAGGTACACCTGGACCTACCGTATTTTCCGCCTGAAAAGTTGCTCCTTTCTATAGGTCGCTTTGTCCAATTATTGTCAATAATTTCGAAAAATCCATAAACGGGTCGCACCTTTACAGGTAGTCCCCGACTTATGAACGAGTTCCGTACCTACGGGCCGTTCGTAACTCGAAAATGACATAAGTCGGATCACATACAAAAAAAATAAAAAATGTTTTTAACAAATAAATAAATGTACTGTACAGTTACCAAGCACTTAGCCTATCCTAACACAGTTTTTAAAGATGAAGGAGTGAGTTTAATTGTCTCCCTTTATGTGAATGGAGCCTGCTAGGGGGGAGGGAGACAATTCAACTCACTCCTTAGGATAGGCTAAGTGCTTGGTGACTGTACAGTACTGTACATTTATTTCTTTATAAACGTCATAAGCCGGAGGCGTCATAAGTTGAGGACTACCTGTATTTAGGTCGCATCTATTATGCGTTACCGCTATGCGACGCGTCAGCACCTCATTTGCCCTGCTGAAAATGGTGGCCACAGGAGCGAGCGAGCACGGAAGGACTTTTAACAAGATTAACACAATAAAAACAAATATTTGTCTGCTGAAAATTATAGCAAAGATGTGTCTTAGCTTAACTATTCCTTAATAAAGAAAATCTGCCTTGTGGTTTATGAGCTATTTGCTAAAGTACCCGGGGAAAAAAACTAAGCTAGCCGCGACACATTCACGTCTATAAAACATCAAATTTTATTTCAAATAACTCCAACAGCTAACAGTTTTTCAATGTACTGTACATCTCGTGATTACTTTCTGTAAGTTAAAAAAAAATCTGCGGTGTGGTTTATGAGCTATTTGCTACAAAGTACAAGGAAAAACAACTAAGCTAATGCTAACCGCTAGCTACATCTACGAAGCTAAAACAGCGAATTTTATCTCAAACGTCTCATACAGCTAACTGTAAATGTCCACCCAGTATTACTTTCGATAAGTTTTAAAAAATCTGTCCTATGTTTCAGTAGTTCATACCTCCAGAGCAGGAGGCCGGGCTGCGACAGAGTGAATCCGACCAGAGGAGGCTGCCGGTTGGACACGTGAGTTGGAAATGATCGGTGGACTCTCTGGAAGTGTCATACCTCCAGAGCAGGAGGCTCTCGTCGGACACATGAGGTGGCAACGGTCAGTGTACCCGTGGTGTAGTGGTAATGGCAGTCGTCTCCCGATCGGAAAGTTGGCGGTTCGACTCCCGGGACCCGCACCATGTGTCGTTGTGTCCTTGGGCAAGACACTTAACCCTGAGTTGCTCCCGGTAGGACTGGAAAGCACCTTGCATGGTAGTCTGCCGCCACCGGTTTATGAATGTGTGTAGCATTCAATATATGTGTAGCACTTTGAGATTTTCAGTAATGAAAAGTGCGTTATAAATTGAATTAATTATTATTATTATTATTACCCTAGCGGCCGAAAGTGGTACTGCACCATTTTTTTGCCAAAATGAAAAACGGTTATATCTGAGCCAAAAATTGGTCTAAAAACATGGGGGGGAAATCCATAAACAAGTCTCACCTCTCTATAAGTCGCAGGGCATGCAAATTAGGCAAAAAACAGCGACCTATAGTCCGGAAAATACGGTATATCTGGACCGACCATTCTGTGTTCATTTGTCTCTCCTTTTTGTCCTCTCAACCAGCCGGTCAAAGCAGATGGCCTCTTGTTCTGAGCCTGGTTCTGCTGGAGATTTCTTCCTTTTAAAAGGGCGTTTTTCCTTTCCACTGTTGCCATTGTGCTTGCTCAGGATGGGAGACTGCAACGAAGCCAAGATTCAACTTGTCTGCTGGATTCCTTAGATAGAGAATTTTACTAAATGGCTTTTATATGTACATTGTATGTGAATGTTCCTGTAAAGTGCCCTGAGACAACTTTGTTGTGATATGGCGCTATATAATAAACTGAATTGAATTGAATGTTTGAAATGAGAATTCTTTTCATATCTGCTGTTTTTACAGAGAGCAATGAGTTCATCCTATACACTGTGAGGAACTCCATCCATCGCTATGACCTGGCCACAGGCACAGACCAGGCCCTGCCTCTGGTCGGTCTCAGGGAGGCCGTGGCTCTGGACTTTGACTATGACAAGAACTGTCTGTACTGGGCTGACATCTCTCTGGACACTATTCAGGTCAGTGATGAAGTCTGGTCTGAGGCAGACTGACTGTTTTTATTGTTTGGTTAAAATGTTTTCATTACTTTTATTTGTCAACAATATTTATTACATTTGCACCAGTAATGTTGCCTTATACTGTAATGTCCTCCTTTTTTCCTGCAGCGTCTTTGTCTGAATGGTAGTACAGGTCAAGAGGTCATAGTAAAGAAAGACTTGCAAAATGTAGAAGCTTTGACCTTTGACCCAGTCAGCAGACTGCTCTACTGGGTTGATGCTGGAGCTCAGAAGATTGAGGTAATGAAGGCAATTATATGTACTCATATTTACTGATAATTGACAATATATGTTAAAATATTTAGGTTATTTGGTTTAAACATTCTGGTTGTAAATTAGTCTCTCTTTTTTTTTTTTTGGACTCTTGACTTTCTAACATGAATCCATTTAAAAAAAAAAACATGGTGTTGGGGACTCAAGATGGTGACAGCACGAGAAGTCATGTTTTTTTGCTGGGCTCCCGTCAGCACTGTTTAAAACTGCCTTGCATAAGAATATTCTCGCCACCTCTGTGTTGGATTCTTCTGAAGTCGTCATTATTGCATGATTGAATTGAGAGAGCTGTACTGTGACCTCCAAATTTAAGAAATCGAAGGCTGCGGACTTTGTGGCGGTTGGGCCAAACACAGCATTGAACCACGGTGCTTCTGGAACAGGAGAATCGGCTCCGCCCTTACCGGGCTCCAGAGAGACAGATGAGTTGGCCATGAAGTCAGACATTCTGGCCTCAATAAAAAATGAAATTTCGGTGATAATTAGGTTGGAGATGAAGGCTACTCTGGCAGAGAAGCTTAACTTTAATAAGGAAAAGCTCCAAGCACTGAGGATGGAGGTTGTTAACACCATCACGGCCCTCAGAGCAGAAATTGACCAGGAGAGGCTGAGTGTGAAGGAAGCTGCAGACGGGCTCTCTAACTGGTCAGACAAAGGAGAAGTTCAGTGCATTACCGTGAGAGAACTGAGGAATGAGGTGGATGGGATGAAGAATTCAAAAAAAGTTCAAGACCAAAACTGGACTTTATTTGTAACAGAAGACTGGTGGCCCTAAGGTGTAAATGAACATTTGAATAAACAAATTGTCAGGTCCTCTGGACGTTCAAACAACAACAACAACAACAACAAAAATTGTAGAAACATTGGTGTTTCATCCGATAAACTTCTTCAAATGGAGGAGCTACATTCAGTTCAGTCTAATAAATAGCACCTTCTCATAGTAGATCAACCAGTTTGTTGTTGAAATTCAAAACTAGCTGTTCACATGATCAAGGAGGACCATCAGCCTAACAATGGATCGTTAGCACCCCCTGATGGCTGCTTGCTATTCACAGGGGGCTGAGTGATACTAGCAATAAAGCTGTGTTTATACTTCATGCGAGACGTGCGGCTGCAGCCCAGCGATGACGTAATTGCGTGTGTGTCATCGACTGCATTGAGTGTTTATACTTGGAAAGACGTGGGGGATACATTATAGTGATCCCTCCCTCTTCCCTCCCACTGCATACGTCACGCGCACTCCCACTGCATACGTCGACGAGTTTCTCTTCAAAACTATCCATGTCAAAGCAAAAACAAAAACCGACTTCTGGAAGAGTAGCGGGTAGCGGTAGCCGTTTTCGCACTGCACAGCCCTCCCCGGCCCAGCTCGTCCGGGTTGTCCCTGAGCCCAGCCTGAGGTGGAAAGAGAAGGGATGGAGACGCCGCTAAAAAATATTTGTTAGCTGACTATATATATTAGTGTTTCTGAGTTTAATTTTTGTTAATAACTGATTACAAATATGCTTGTTTTACATCGGCGTAGCCAGGTTTTTTGAGGGGCGATCCGTTAAAAGGAAAAGTGGAACAGCAACGGAGCAAGATCAGAGTCAGAGAGTCTTTATTGTCATTTGCACCGCATGTGGTACATGTGATGAAAACGAGATTATGTACACAGGGTCCCAGTTACATCCAACAACAAATGCAAGAGAAAAACAGTAATAACATCTAGAATTAACTAAGAAAAACATCAACTAGTAATACACTAAGCCCTAATGTAGTAGAAAAACATCATTATAAACAGCAGCACGAACATGAGTCTGTATGAGCAGATGGTCACAGATGAACACAGCAACAAGAAAACAGATCAGCATCAGCATGATGTGATATTTTGCAGTGTTTATTCTTATTATTTATTTATTCATGAGTCTAACAGCCTCAGGGTAGAAGCTGTTCCTCAGTCTAGTGGTTCTACATTTGATGCTCCTCAACCTCCGTCCTGAGGGGAGTGGGGCAAAGAGTGAGTGTGCTGGGTGAGTGAGGTCTTTCATGATGCAGGTGGCTCTTTTCCTGCATCTGGAGGTGTAAATGTCTGTGATGGTGGGGAGACTGACTCCAACATCTTCTGTGCAGCCTTCACCACTCTCTGCAGAGCTTTTCTTTCTGCAGCTGTGCAGCCTCCATGCCACACGTTGATGCTGGAGCACAGGATGCTCTCCACTGCACACCTGTAGAAGGAGGTGAGGACTGGGCTGCTCAGACCAGCTCGTCTCAGCCGTCTGAGGAAGTAGAGTCTCTGATGACCTTTCTTGATCAGGCTGGTGGTGTTGTTGCTCCAGCTGAGGTTATCATTCATGTGTACACCCAAGTATTTGTAGCTGGAGACCACTTCCACTGCAGATCCACTTATGTTCAGTGGGGTGTGGGTGTGTTTGTTCCTTCTGAAGTCCACAATCATCTCCTTTGTCTTCTTCACATTCATGTGAAGGTTATTCTCTTTGCACCAGCTCTCCAGGTGTTCCACCTCCTGCCTGTAGCTGGACTCATCATTGTTTGTGATAGATACCCGTTGGCTCAGTCGTAGAACGTCGGTTTGGCGCTCCAAGTCTTTTCTCGACTCGGGTTCGAACCTCACTCGGTTGAACTTATTTTAAGTTTGTCTTTTATTGGATTAAAAAAAAAAGAGTTTGTGTTAACCACAGGCATAACATGGATGGATAGATGCAGTGTTGGGCAGCGCTAATGCAAAAATTTGTTCCGCTATTTCTAAAGCACTTATTGATTTATTTAGGTCCGCAATTTCAAAAGCACTTATGTATTAGCAATGCTAGCGGACGCTAATGCTAACACGCTAACCGCCATTTTGAAGAGGGCAAATGCAAAACATTTTTTAAATCCAGTAGATTTGACCATTTGAACCTCAGAAAAACCTTGTGCTATAAAGTCAGCTAAGAAATATATTTTTTCTCAGCAAAGAAATAATTGTTTTTACCGTGTTTTCATGGAAAGTCCTTATCTTCTGTGGCCGTCGCGGCCGCCATTTTGAAGAGGGCAAATGGCAAAATACTTTTTAAAATCCAGACGCGTCGCGTAGGCCGCTGAGAAACATCCATAAGTTCACCCTCCATCTTAAAAACTCTTCGTCTGACTCTTCGAAAACAAGCAATAAGGTTGCAGAGTAACACACTGGCTGCTAACTGAGAGTGCTCGCTCTAGCAAAGATCAATCAATCAATCAATCAATCAAACTTTATTTCAGACACAAAAAAGGTCCATAAAAATACATAAAAAATCCATAAAAAACAATTAAAATAAAGTAATAAAAGACAGATAATTCACTGTTACAAATAAATGATGGCGCCAATGATTCCACAATCTTGAGCAAAATCTCACTGCACTAAAAGTAGGATTTACTAGATTTGCAATTATATTATTGCATGACACAGACAATCTACACATGCATTTATACATAAGATTCCTGAGCACAGCAGCACATGTGGGAACAGCATTATGTACAAACATATGGCTAGCACTGCTCCATCTGGGCACTTTGAGGAGCAGCCTCATGCCATCATTATATGCCACATAAAGTTTATGCAGGCTACTTTTTTTGTATCTTCGCCACAGATGAGCAGTGTACAGCGAGGTACAAAAAGCCTTAAAAAGAGCTATTTTCACAGAGGATGAACACATACCAAACTTTCTGATCAGAGTATTAGCTTGTGCATATATCATACGATACTGCCTACAGATGTCACGATCATCAGAGAGGTCATCAGATATGCAATGTCCCAAATATTTGATTTCACTGCATATATTGAGGACAGCACCAGATAGAGAGAAGTCAGGGGTTATCAGATGTTTATCGGCCCTACTTCTAGCAATCATAACTTTGCTTTTCTTAGCGTTATACTTGATGTCAAAGTCATAACCATATTGGGAACAGATCCTTAGTAATTGTTGAAAGCCAGCACTATATGGGCTCAAGACTACCAAATCATCTGCATACATTAAGTGATTAATTATGCGATCACCAACTATACAGCCTGTTTTACAACAATTCAAGCGCTTTGATAGTTCATCCATGTAGATGTTAAAAAGGTAAGGGGACAGTATACTTCCCTGCCTTACTCCGTTACCAACATTAAATGAATCAGACATTGTGTTACCCCATTTGACATACATTGATTGATGACCATACCAGTAGACAAGAATTCTGATCAGATATTTGGGTACACCTCTGCGTTCTAATTTGTAAAATAGTTTTTCATGATTCACACGATCAAATGCTTTAGAGGCATCAATAAAACACATAAATACCGTAGTGTTGTGAAAATTATACAAATCCAAAATCTCCTTTAGTGCAAAAATACACATGTCTGTGCCATGTTTAGGTTTAAAACCGAACTGATTATCAGAGGTCAAGACAAACTCTTCCAGCCTATTTAATAGGATTCTTTCTAAAACTTTCGACAGACTACTAGATAGAGCTATGGGTCGGTAATTTTCCAGAGAGCTGATCTTACCCGCTTTGTCTTTTATAATGGGTACGAGTATGACGGATAACATTGAATCAGGTAACAGGCCGTGTACTAGAAAGCCAGTGAAACACATAGAAAGTAAAGGACAAAGTTTCTTACTTGCATTTTTCAGATGTTCAGAGGAAATGTTATCCATCCCACAAGCCTTGTTGTCTTTCAGTGCCACTATTGCATTATATATTTCTTGTGGGGATACAGTTACATTCTCATTACTGTGAATGCCTCCCACAGCAAAAGTGTCACTTTTGACACAATTAAACAGTGCACTATAGTGCTCCCGCCATAACTGAGTAATTTCTTTTACATCACTAACATCATCAATAGTAGTAGGTAGTGACGTTTTGCAGTTATTTAATTTTTTGATTTCTTTCCAGAAGTCCTTAGTATTATTATTTCCCAACTTTCTAGCAAGAGAGTCAGATCTCATAGTATTTTCATTTTTCTTTATGAATCTTAAAGCATATTTAAAATTAGCATTTGCTTGTTTTTTGTATTCAAACAAGGGGCCATGTGTCTGTTTACCCGAGTCAACCCACGCTTTAAAAGCCCTTCTGGACTCTGCATAAAGCTCTCTCACATAGTCGTTCCAGCCGGGCTTGGTGTTATGTGAGCTGGTTGAACTGGTTTTACGCAGAGGCTTGCTTGAGGCAAGGAGGGAATTCACAATATTCTCATACAAAGTACATAGCTCTATACCATGTTGGGGATCCATACAGTTCATATCATGGCATGAAATAGCTCCCTTTGGCAAGTATATATTGCTAAGCATGTTGTTCGTACAATAACAATAATCTGATATATTTTTTTCAGTCATGTTATCCCATGCTATTTTTTCTATATTTGTTTTATAGTCTGCAGGCAAAACAGAAGGTATGCAATTCACGTCTATACACAAGGAAAATGGTATATGATCACTGGTAGCAAATTCATAGTTGACACGAATGTCCTGGATGGAGTCATGAGCATCCACTGTACAGATACAATGATCTAGCCACGAGGTTGTATGCCATGCATCACTAATGTAGGTGTAACTGCTGTTAGGCAAATGCACCTTACTAGAGAGAATTAAGCCATTGTCATGACAGAATTGCATTAAATGATTAGCAAATGTAGAATGACTATCTGTTACATCTGCATTTAAATCCCCCACAACAAAAAAGCACGTACACGCATTATCTTGCATAAAAGACATAATAAAAGACAGTCTATTAAGATATTCCTCTTCATTATCAGAACATTCATAAGGTGTGTATATGTTCAAAACAATAACGTTTTTATCTTCACATGTGAACTGAATCCCTATGGCCCAATCCACATCCAGTCTAATCACATTGACCAGTTGATCATATTTTTTATGCCATAATATTGCAACACCACCGGCTATTCTTCCCCGAAGTATTCTGGTATTAAAATCCGTAGTGGATTCACCAGCGCCATAAAAGTCTTTATGTATGCAGTTCAGCTTCTCCAGGTCCTGTTTTGCTAAGAATGTCTCCTGCACACATAGTACATCACAAGTTTCCAGTAATTTGTCCACCACAAAACGACGCGCTCTGTCTGATTCACTGTGTCCAACACGCAGGCCTCGCGCATTATATGACACAATATTAATACCAGTCATTTATTCATCAGGAGCTGCGTGGCCGTTGCTTATCTGCGGTGCTACAGATGCAGATATTTTTTCTAGCTGCTGTATACTAGTTTCTGATGTTTGAGTCAAAGGGATACTGTTCACTTTTGGTCTGCGCGCCTCAAAGTAGCGACGCACATACACACCCGACGGCCATAAATTTGGATCGTACATTTCTGCAA
Organism: Garcialebias charrua; assembly: GCA_038048925.1. NCBI lineage: Eukaryota > Metazoa > Chordata > Actinopteri > Cyprinodontiformes > Rivulidae > Garcialebias > Garcialebias charrua. The sequence continues at coordinate 14,536 of JBBPBX010016048.1, read as the reverse complement.
CTTCAGAGCACTCAGCAGTTATATGAAACGAGCTAAATCGGTTACGCATTGAGTCTATCTTCCTGCATGTCACCGACTGACCCAGTTTTTCAGTCAGATAAACACGCAGAGTGTCAGCATCAAGGTCAGGAGAGAATTTCGTAGCAAAGACACTTACCAGCTTGGTTTTAACCACTGGGATGTTGCTCACTGTGCCTGTGCCAATTATTCCTCCTTTGCGCTGCTCCCGCTTTACACAATTTTGTACTCCCTGTCCCAGTGACACAGCTCCCTTCAAGGGTTTCTGTGGCTTCGGCTTCCCCTCCCTCAAAACAGTACTCCAAGCCGGAGACAGGACTTGTTGATTGGAGGCCTCTTCTGGTTGCTGCTGTTTAGCATCTGTTCCACGTAGCGCCTCAGCTTGCGTTAATCCATGCACGGGTTCGTCAGCCCGACTAGATTCACGAGGTGTTTCACGAGGTGATTCAATATCCGTCAGCCGGCGCTCCAAATCCACTGTCACTCGTCCAAGATTTTCACTGGTAGTAGCCTGAGCTTCCATAGCTCCTCTTAGCATGGAGACTTCCTGGCTCAGACGTTCCATCCTACTGAGCAGGGCCGAGGCATAGAGGTTACCAAAGCCTACTCATCCAAAAAGTGTGAAACAAAACGGGGAATATTCTCACCACGCTCGTTTAACAACTTCAAGCAGTCCTTTACATTATTTACATCTTTCTGTGCGCCCTTATGCTTGACGTTACGCTGCTTTGCTGGGCACAGTTCGTACAGGAGTCGTTTGGACTCCTCGATCCATTCAGATGAAAAATTGTTTGTGGCCAACAAAACAATGTCATCGTGCGGCAGTGTTTTTATCTTAGTGTAGATAAAATTTAAAAACTCATCTTCCACTATTATTTTGCCGCAAGTAGTATTATAGACTTCAGGTCTTACACGAGAAGAAATATTGTCAGGATGGCACACTCCTGCTGTTGCTCCCGCTGCTGCAGCCGCCATGTCCATAAAAAGCTCAAGAAGCAAAAAGTACGAGGAGCAGCAGCCAGGGTGCCCACGTCCGCGCCCGCTGTCACACAGGTGCTGTCACACAGGTGCTGTGTGACAGCGCCAAAGAGACTGAGGGGACGCTTTTTTGTCACGGTGTAGCATGTGAAGAAGGAGAAACAAACTGATCTGCAAGCAGTTGCCTTTAATCCTTCGAGCGTCAAAACCAGAAACAGAATGAATGAATTTACACACGAACACTTCTTCTTCTTCACCTGGTAAAACCTGGGGAGCACCTTGCTGGCTCCTCCTACTAGGTGAGAGATGAGGCCATATACCTCACCTACACACCACAACGGACCACATCCGGCGCTGACAGGATATGGTCTGTTAGTAGTCGTCCGGGCCCGTAAATAAGTTTTTTCGTTTTTACTGATAGATAATTAGTTATTAACGGTACTGCATTTTAAATAAAAATAGTGCAAATCCGCTTATGAATTATAAAAGTTAGTCAAACCGCTGTAACGCTGATAAATTGTTTAGGTACGCTATAAGCGGATTAGCGCATTAGCGCTCCCTAGCGGTCTGGCGCCCACCTTTGGATAGATGGACGGACTGCCCTTAGCTGGACAACTGAAGAATTGAATTGAATTACACGCGAACACACCATCTGTGACGTAGTGTGCAGAGTGTGAGGCAGAGAACTCTGGTCTCTTTAATAGCGGACATTTTAAAACCCGACGAATTTAGCAATCTATGTGAAGATTTGAGCTATTTGTCTTCATTTTGGGAAGCAGAAAATAGTTTGGGTGATGGAACAAGAAACAACAGGATCTAATTTAGGTCTGATGCTGTATCAGACTTACCTTCATGTCGAGCTGCTCACACCCGCGCACTGTGACAAGCCCAGAGCTCTGCCTCACACTCTGCACACTACGTCACAGATGGTGCGTTCGCGTGTAATCTGTTTTCTTATGATTAAACACGGCTTGAAGTTCAAAATCAATTTTAAAGCAAAATTAAAGTGATTTAGCATTTTGTTTGCAAAAAACAACATATTTAAATGATAAAAGATATATATTTTGAGCAATTTTATGAATAGTAAACAAATCATGTCAGTGGATCTTTAATAAGATGTCAGATTGTCCAGACGAAACAATAAATAAATGAAGATATAGCTTTTTAATATTTTATAACATTTTATTACTAACATGATCCTAACACATGAGGTTTGTGTCTCCAGAGATTTTTTTAGCTTGCAGTGAGGTCAAACAGGATCTGTTCTCAAGCAAATAGTCATTTAAAAAATATTGTCCTTTTTGAAAATGGTCAAAATGGACTTTACAATTAATGTAGTCTTTTAGTTAATAATTTTGTTTTTTTCCTTTGCAGGTGTCTAATCCTGATGGGGACTTGCGTCACACTTTACTTAACTCCTCCATTCTGGAACATCCTCGAGCCCTGGTTCTGCTGCCTGCAGAGAGGTAAAAACACGTCTCTGTAGCTGCATCACATCACCCTCATCCATTCTCAATTGGATGAGGGTGTACCTGCATGTTCTGTACCTGCATGAAAAATACTCTTACCCAGTGGCGGCTCCTGAAATGTCCACTATTTCTCAAAAATGAAAAAATAAAATTCAAGTTCAAATAGTGTGTTTATTTATCAAAATCAATCAATCAACTTTATTTCTATAGCACATTTTAAAAACCACAGGTTAACCAAAGTGCTGTACAAAAACACAAAGACAAGTTAATAAAATGCTAAAAAAACCAAACAAAGCATACAAAAAATAAAAAATACATGTACCAGTCTTTCTGCAGGTGTGTTAAAATGCCATAAAAATAAGATCATGTGTTAAAAGGCCAAGGCATAAAAGTGTGTTTTTAAAAGGGATTTAAAAACAGGAAGAGAGGAGGCCTGTCTGACACTCAGTGGTAAGTTGTTCCACAGCCTGGGAGCAATGACAGCAAACGCTCTGTCACCTCTGAGCTTCAGCCTAGTTTTGGGCACTGTCAGCAGCAACTGATCAGCTGATCTTAGAGATCGGGGAGGGCAGTAGGGCTGAAGCAGCTCAGACAGATATGGTGGGGCAAGGTTGTTCAGGCATTTAAAAACAAACATCAAAAGTTTAAAATGAATTCTGTAGTGCACAGGGAGCCAGTGAAGGGATGCCAGGATGGGAGTGATGTGCTCGCGCCTACGGGTCTGAGTTAACAGGTGAGCAGCAGAGTTCTGCACGAGCTGCAGACGGGCGAGAGAGGTCTGGCTGATGCCTACATACAGCACATTACAGTAGTCAAGACGAGATGTGATAAAAGCGTGGATTAATTTCTCCAAGTCAGGTCTTGCTAGGATTGGTTTCACTTTTGCAATTTGGCAAAGTTGATAAAAACTTTTCTGAACAACACTGCTGATCTGTTTATCAAATTTAAAATCAGACTCAAACTTCACCCCCAGATTGGTGACACAGTCCCTGAGATAACATGACAGTGAGCCAAGGTCTATGCTGGAAGAAGGACAGCAACTCGGTCTAAAAATCAAGATTTCAGTCTTGTTCTCGTTTAGACTAAGGAAGTTTAGAGAAAACCATGCCTTAACATCATTAAGGCAGGGTGTAAGTTGCTGGAGTGTATTGTTTTGTGCCAGGGGAAGGTAGATCTGGCAATCATCAGCATAGAAATGAAAAGAAATGCCATGTTTCCTAAAAATTGAGCCAAGTGGGAGTAAATAAAGAGCAAATAAAAGAGGGCCAAGGATGGAGCCCTGGGGTACGCCATGTGGAAGAGGAGCAGTGGAAGATATAAAATTGTCCATTTTTACACAAAAACTCCTATTGGTTAAATAGGACCTAAACCAATTGAGGGCGACACCCCTGATGCCCACACAGTGCTCAAGACGAGAGATTAAAACCCTGTGGTCAACAGTGTCAAATGCAGCAGACAAATCTAAAAGCAATAAAACAACAAACTTTCCGGAATCTGTTAAAAGGAAAATATCATTAGAAACCCTCAGAAGTGCACTCTCTGTACTATGGCAGGCTTTAAACCCAGACTGAAATGGCTCAGTGATACCATTGTCCTCTAAAAATGGTAACATCTGCAGATAAACACAAGGTCAACAGAACAGTTAAATCAGAGTCAGAGAGTCTTTATTGTCATTTGCACCGCATGTGGTACATGAGATGAAAACGAGATTATGTACACGAGGTCCCAGTTACATCCAACAACAAATGAAAGAGAAAAACAGTAATAACATCTAGAACTAACTAAGAAAAGCATCAACTAGTAATACACTAAGCCTAATATAGTGGGAATAAACAGCAGCACGAACATGAGTTTGTATGAGCAGATGGTCACAGATGAACACAGATGAACACAGCAACAAGAAAACAGATCAGCATCAGTATGATGTGATATTTTGCAGTGTTTATTTTTTATTTTATTTTTATTTATTCATGAGTCTAACAGCCTCAGGGTAGAAGCTGTTCCTCAGTCTAGTGGTTCTACACTTGATGCTCCTCAACCTCCGTCCTGAGGGGAGTGGGGCAAAGAGTGAGTGTGCTGGATGAGTGAGGTCTTTCATGATGCAGGTGGCTCTTTTCCTGCATCTGGAGGTGTAAATGTCTGTGATGGTGGGGAGACTGACTCCAACAGACTTCTGTGCAGCCTTCACCACTCTCTGCAGAGCTTTCCTCTCTTCAACTGTGCAGCCTCCATGCCACACGTTGATGCTGGAGCACAGGATGCTCTCCACTGCACACCTGTAGAAGGAGGTGAGGACTGGGCTGCTCAGACCAGCTCGTCTCAGCCGTCTGAGGAAGTAGAGTCTCTGATGACCTTTCTTGATCAGGCTGGTGGTGTTGTTGCTCCAGCTGAGGTTATCATTCATGTGTACACCCAAGTATTTGTAGCTGGAGACCACTTCCACTGCAGACCCACCTATTTTCAGTGGGGCATGGGTGTGTTTGTTCCTTCTGAAGTCCACAATCATCTCCTTTGTCTTCTTCACATTCATGTGAAGATTATTCTCTTTGCACCAGCTCTCCAGGTGTTCCACCTCCTGTCTGTAGCTGGACTCATCATTGTTTGTGATGCATCCCACCACCGCTGTATCATCTGCAAACTTAACAATATGACAGCCTGGAAGTGTGGCTGTACAATCATATGTGAGCAGAGTGAACAGAAGGGGGCTCAGCACACATCCCTGAGGAGAGCCAGTGCTGAGGGTTATGGTGGAGGAGGAGAAGTTGTGGATCTTCACGGACTGTGGTCTGTCTGTTAAGAAGTCTAGTATCCAGTTACAAATAGAGGGGCTTAGTCCAAGTGTAGATAGTTTGTCTATCAGAGTTTGGGGGATCATGGTGTTGAAGGCAGATGTGAAGTCCACAAAGAGCAGACGCACGTATGAGTCTTTCTGATCCAGGTGGGTGAGAGCAGTGTGGACCACGGAAGAAATGGCGTCCTCTGTTGATCGGTTCTCACGGTATGCGTATTGATGAGGGTCCTCGTTGATGTTGACGGTTGCCTTGATGTGGGACATGACCAGTTTCTCAAAACATTTAGCGACTATCGGGGTGAGGGCCACCGGTCTATAGTCATTCAGACCAGTCACTGTGGAGCTCTTTGGGACTGGGATGATGGTCGCGGTCTTCAGGCAGGTGGGAACTGACTCCAGTGCAAGTGAGGTGGTGAAGATGTCAGCCAGCACCTCACAGAGCTGGTCCGCACATTCCTTCAGAACTTTCCCTGGGATGTTGTCTGGTCCGGTTGCTTTATGAGGATTAATCTTTCTGAGACTGCCTCTCACTTCTGCTGCGGACACCCTGAGATGCTCTTCATCTGGTGATGAGGTGAGTCTGGTGCTAGCAGGTCTGTTTGGATCATCAAAACGTGCATAAAACTTATTGAGGGCATCAGGCAGAGATGGGTCCCTGGGGCATTGTTTGTTTTTGCCTTTGTAATCTGTTATGCATTTAATACCCTTCCACATGCTCCGTGGGTCTTGTGAGGTGAACTGTCCCTCGATCCTCTGTGCATACGTGGCCTTGGCCTTCTTAATGCCATCCTTCAGTTCATTCCTGCTCTTTCTCAGCTCCACTTTATCTCCTGACTTGAATGCAGTGTCTCTGGCTGCTAGCAAGGCGTGAACTTCTTTATTTAACCAGGGTTTCCGGTTCGGGTAGGATTTCACATATTTTTTTATGGATACATTCTCAGAGCATGTACTGATGTAACCCAGGACTGAGGAAGCGTACAGTTCCATGTCCACTGAACTTCCATCAGTGGCCGCTTCCCTGAAAACAGACCAGTTTGTCCTCTCAAAACAGTCTCTCAACAAGGGGGAACTATCTTGAGGCCAGATTGTTATTTGTCTTTGTTCCGGCTTGGACCGCCTGAGTGGAGGGAGTTCTCTTGGCGCCAGGATCAGAGACTCGTGGTCGGAAGATCCGAGCGGTGGGCGTGTCTTCGCCGTGTATGCCCCCTTTACATTTGTGAAGACTTGGTCGAGCGTTTTATCTCCTCTCGTAGCTGTGAAGACGTTCTTATTGAAATGTTCAGGATGAGAAGAACCAATTTGATTCACTAAAACAACAAAGAACAAAAAATATATATATAAATAAATAAATTCAAAATAAATTATAGTAATACAAGTTCATAATATAAATAGAATGAAGCTCTTTTTTTTTTTTGAGTACCGGTTCTCTTAAATATTCCTAATTTTAATGGTCCTAATGCACCTTAGCATAACCCTCAGCACTGGCTCTCCTCAGGGATGTATGCTGAGCCCCCTTCTGTTCACTCTGCTCACATATGATTGTACAGCCACACTTCCAGGCTGTCATATTGTTAAGTTTGCAGATGATACAGCGGTGGTGGGATGCATCACAAACAATGATGAGTCCAGCTACAGACAGGAGGTGGAACATCTGGAGAGCTGGTGCAAAGAGAATAATCTTCACATGAATGTGAAGAAGACAAAGGAGATGATTGTGGACTTCAGAAGGAACAAACACACCCATGCCCCACTGAAAATAGGTGGGTCTGCAGTGGAAGTGGTCTCCAGCTACAAATACTTGGGTGTACACATGAATGATAACCTCAGCTGGAGCAACAACACCACCAGCCTGATCAAGAAAGGTCATCAGAGACTCTACTTCCTCAGACGGCTGAGACGTGCTGGTCTGAGCAGCCCAGTTCTCACCTCGTTCTACAGGTGTGCAGTGGAGAGCGTCCTGTGCTCCAGCATCAACGTGTGGCATGGAGGCTGCACAGTTGAAGAGAGGAAAGCTCTGCAGAGAGTGGTGAAGGCTGCACAGAAGTCTGTTGGAGTCAGTCTCCCCACCATCACAGACATTTACACCTCCAGATGCAGGAAAAGAGCCACCTGCATCATGAAAGACCTCACTCATCCAGCACACTCACTCTTTGCCCCACTCCCCTCAGGACGGAGGTTGAGGAGCATCAAGTGTAGAACCACTAGACTGAGGAACAGCTTCTACCCTGAGGCTGTTAGACTCATGAATAAATTAAAATAAAATAAAAAATAAACACTGCAAAATATCACATCATGCTGATGCTGATCTGTTTTCTTGTTGCTGTGTTTATCTGTGTTCATCTGTGACCATCTGCTCATACAAACTCATGTTCGTGCTGCTGTTTATTCCCACTATATTAGGCTTAGTGTATTACTAGTTGATGTTTTTCTTAGTTAATTCTAGATGTTATTACTGTTTTTCTATTGCATTTGTTGTTGGATGTAACTGGGACCCCGTGTACATAATCTCGTTTTCATCACATGTACCACATGCGGTGCAAATGACAATAAAGACTCTCTGACTCTGACTCTGATATATAGCATTTCACCATATAAATGTACCTTAAAGGTCCACTGACATCATCTTTGAAATTTGCATAACATTCAACTATGTTCGTTTTTGCAAACAAAATGATAAATTAATGAAAATTCCTTTCAAACTGAGTTTAAAATTAAAAACTGTGTGTCTTCATGGAAAATCCGACTACACGCGAATGCAACATCTGTGACGTTGCAAGGAGAACATCTTTAGAATGCCCCTTTTAAATATTCATGGCTGACAAGAATGAAAATGACGAAATTATCAATCTAAGTTAAGATTTGAGCTATTTGTCTTCAGTTCAGTTTCAGCTATTTGATGTCAGTGGACCTTTAAATGTTTCAATGTTAATAGGAGCTACACAGTAAAATGGGCAGTGTCAGAACAACACTAAAAAGAGTCCATTTTAACACTGTCTTTGATTTTTTATTTTTTTTTGTACATCTACCTTATAATGTTTTTGCTACTTTTTGCTACTTTTTCTTTTCTTTTGTTTATTGTTTAATGTATTTGTATCATTGATGTTCATCATTCTTTAGTTTGTAGCAGGTCGCTTTCGTAAATGAGCCCTCGAGGCTCAATAAGATTTACCTGACTAAATAAAGGTTGAATGAAAAAAGTTTGGGAAGCAGGAAGTTAGATGAGCAGAAACAGCAGGTTCTAATAGCCTATATGCCACGGGTAGTGGTGACGTACTTCCGTTAAAATGTGACCCGTAGGCTTCACTTCCGGTTCTGGTCGACAGCAGTTGTTTTTAGCGGTAGCTTCTAGAACTAGACCATGTAAAAGACACAAAAGATAAATTATCTGCGAGCTACTGGTACAACAAGAGAGATTTGTTGTGTGCCGTTGTGTCCAGTGAATAGCAGGTACAATAGAGCGCTTAGTTTTTTATATTTTAATGCCAGAGTTCGTGGCTAACCGAGTTAGCCTTAAAGCTAACACTCGGTTGTAGCTGGCGTTTTAAACCTCAGAATATTCAAGAGCCAGCATCAAACAGTGGTTAAAAATGAGCTGTACCTGCATTGTTCGAGTGTCCCTTCCACTTCCATGACCGGGGCTTTGGCAGAGAAGCAGAGAAGACAGCGAGGAGGAGGAGAACACAGCAGCTGCAGCTCAGTAAGAAACATGAATATGACTCGACTCCACTTGTAGATTTAATGTTGGAGTCATGATGAGTGATTTAATAAAAGTTTGTAACTACATACTTTTAAAATAATATTCCGATTTTAACATATGTTTTCTAATTTGTAAATATGTTTGTAAACTCTTAGTAACTTCAGGGCTGTTACACCTCTGAAATATTCTCTGCTGTTTCCTTTAATATGAAACCAGAACTGTTTCACTTCAATTAAACTTTTATTTCCTGAGATGTAATTATTTATTTTAAAGCATAACTCTCATAAAGAGTTCTCCGTTTGGTTTTTTACTTGTAGGTAAATATGAACACTTGGTGGTTTTTTTTCCAGCTTTGCATCATCTGACCTCCTGATGTGTTCCTGCTGGTCCATGACTGCTCTGCTCTGCCATTCATGGTCGGTGTTCACCAAGAACTGAGAGGAACTCCCCATCAAGTTCAACTTGTGTTTATTTGTCTTATACAGGTTAACACAGAGTTAACAGTACAATGAAGTGCTCAGGATGAGAAGAGCAGATTTGACTTGCTAAAAATCAAAGAACAAACTACTGTACGTATACTAAAAGCATGCACAGTGAAAAAGTAATTATAATATTCACAAAGTCCTGAAGAGAGACGGATATAACAATGCAGCAGGATGAATTTGAATTAACTACTGCAAGTATTTCAAGCTAGTAATATAAGCTAACATGCACATAAAGTTTTAAATATATATATATATATATATATATATACATATATAGATATATAGTAATATATAATTATATGTATATATATATATATATATTAAAACTTTATGTGCATATATATGTATGCACATAATCAACATTACACAGGTTGTGTGACAAGTTATTGCACAAGTACTGTAGTGACATTGAGATTTAATTATTAGTTATTACCAGTTGTTCAGTGTTATTTATTGATTATTCATGCGTGGGTTTCCTCCGGGTACTCCGGTTTCCTCCCACAGACCAAAAAACATGCTTGTTAGGCTGATTGGTGACTCTAAATTGACCCTAGGTGTGAGTGTGAGAGTGGATGGTTGTTTGGTGTGAGTGAGACAGGTCCCTCTTGTAAATGAGTCCCCGTGACTCAACGAGGCTAGCCTGTATAAATAAAGGTTGAATGAATGAATGAATATTTAACCACACCACCCCGTCAACTCATACCCTGCAGCCCGTTGAGTTCTTCCTGTTCTTAAATGACCTTGACCTTGGATCAAAGCAACGGGACCTTGCTGACCTGTACGGTGTCCATCAGTCCACGGTCAGACGGATTTTCACAGCAACTTTGTATTGACAGTACTCGGCTCTACCTGAAGAGCAGATATGCAGAAATCTACCTGCAGACTTCAAGGACTACCCTGACACTACAGTCACACTACTTACTACTTGTAAGAAAATAAAATGTTCAAAACATTCTGACTTTTGTCTTCATTGATGTGTTATCACCCAAAAAAAATGTGTACTGTATTTTGGTTTAAGACAGGCTTAGAGTCGTTTTAGCCATTTTATTAAAAAGAAATTTGATGATAATGTTACATTACTGTACAAAACGTATGAGTCAAGCTAAATGAGGCACAATATTTAAACACTGTTTAAATTATATTATTATTATTACATCTTCTGACTAACTCCCAGCTTCCTCGACTGCTTTTGGAGATTTAAAAACATGTAATCAGTCAGATTACAGTGCCTCAGTGGAACAACTTGTTTGTTGTTGTTTGGATCCAATCTCAGCTCCTCACTGCTTCCCTCATGTTTGAGCTGTAGTGGTGGTGTCTTCCCACGTCTCACAAACATCTAGGATGGACCAGGGGTTCCCTCATCATCACCAACACCTGCCGTGTCCTGTGCAGTGAAAGAAAACATCTCTTATTAAGACCTGCTACAAACAGTGATTTAACAGGTTTGACTTCAGCTCAACTTTTGTAAACAAACTTGAATTAAAATAACTTTTGTTTCTAAATCTGCTCTAAATCTGCCTCCTTGTTTGAAACTGAACTGTCAGGTGGCTTTGACTCAACAGTGGGGCTTCTGGTTCTCTTCCTCATGGACTGTGAACACTCAGCCATAACTGTCACTTCTCCTGCCTCCTTGTTTGAAACTAACATTTGTGTTAATAAGAAAACATTGTACAGACAAAACACGTTTACTCAACAGATTAGCAAGGCTAACTATGTTAGCTGTGTTAGCCTACGAGGTAGTTTGGTGAACTGAAAACAAATACCGACTTACCTTCATATTTATTTATGTAGTTGGACACAAAGCTTAAATCCTTTATCCTTCTTAATGTGGGCGCTTTAGAGAAGGTCTGAATTATTCTGTAGACATTATTAACAGTGACTGTCGGCAAGTCCTGCAGAGATCTCGTGAAGAACGCCATCGCTAACACCGTGTTGACTGCATACCGGAAGTGCGTCTTACGGGTGAAGAATGCGGAAGTGATGGAACGGAAGTCCGTGGCATATAGCCTATTTAGGTCTGCACCCGTGACTCTTACCTGTTCAGGAAACGAGGGAGCTCCGAGGTGGGGGCAGCTTTATTTATTCCATTGTTGACGAATGTCTTACATCTTTTGGTAAAGTGAAAAGACTCACTTGTTCACTGATGATATTAGAACACCCAAATGCAACACAATGTACCGGCATTTTTCAAGTTATACAAAAAAAAAAGTGATCTGGCAGAGAATACGTTATGAATTTTCCTAGCACGCAGACCGAAGGTCCTCCTTCCTACGTCACAGATGGTGCATTCGCGTGTAGTCGGATTTTCCATGAAGAAACACGGTTTTTAATTTTAAACTCAGTTTGAAAGGAATTTTCATTAATTTATCATTTTGTTTGCAAAAACGAACATAGTTGAATGATACAAGATATATATCTTGTATCATTTTATGCAAATTTCAAAGATGATGTCAGTGGACCTTTAAATGTTTCAATGTTAATAGGAGCTACACAGTAAAATGGGCAGTGTCAGAACAACACTAAAAGAGTCCATTTTAACACTGAGCCAGGTTACATATGGTCCCGCCCTGTACAGTGTTAAAGTTACACTGCTCTCAGTGTTACATTTTTAGAGTTGATTTCACTGATTAGAGTTAAATTTAGTTATTGAGTAAAATTTAATTAACACACAATTGTTAATATACTTTTAGTCTATGAGATAAATAACACTCAGAGTGTTATTCAAATACGACACTGCTAGTTTTCAAGTGTTCTAAATCATCTCCTACAATTTATTCTTAATAAGTGTAAGATCTATGTAACACCACTGTTAATTTGATTTAACTCTAAGCACAGTGCCAATGTCAAAAATGTACTCAATTATATACTGTTTCATTATAAACCCATTGTTAATATTTCTTACCGATATACAGCCAAAACTCTGCAAAAATATTTGTAGGACACAAAAACATTATCTTCCTTGTCTTATCAATTTATTAAGCTTCATACAAAAATTAAATACAAAGGCTTCTTTGCAATTTCAGTTTAAAAAAAGATTTTTCTAAGACATGATGAATTTACTGGATCATCTTTAACCATTTATCCAAGTGATTTTTTTTTTATCTTGTCATGTGGCATTTTTAATAAAGGACAAATATTCTTATCTGTATCAATCATAAAATTGGTCAGTGACTAAGTTAAAACACCCATTTTTTAAGAGGGTCAAGTAAAATTTGTTGCCACAAATTACACAAATCACAACTTTAGATTACTAGTGACCAATTATGTTGTTACACATAAAATTCTGTAGCCTTAGTTGAAAGTAACGTAGGACTTTTTTTGTGTTTGATATGCAGAGATTAAAAGATGGGTGTCAAGTGTCAGAGAACAGAGTTTGTCCTTTGAACCAATAATTAACTGCAACCACCAATCTTTTGGAGTTAACATTTTTACAATAATGACATTCAGAAGTGAAATACTGTACATGAAGGTGCAATATTATCTCAAGATAAACACAAATGTGTTTGAATAAATGTGATGGACACCAATTGAGTAAATAAATAATTATGTAAATAAATTCCCACATTGCCAACATCTATGTTGTAGATGGCTGTTTGCATGAAGACGTACATGTTGTGGAGCATTTCATTATAAACAGTTCCAAATACAAAGTGAGCCTTAAAAGGTTCATCAAAAGCTCCAAGTGAGCTGGTTGACTTGCATGGTATGACCTGATATTCCAGAACAATGAAGAACTTGTGGATGGTGCTCCTCCTCTGTCAAAACAGCATGTAGGCTGCGTAGTGAAGTTGATGGCACCAACATGGTCCTGGATGCTTGTTCCACTCTAAGTACGAAAAACATGAAGAAGAAGAAAAAGGAAAATAAGTGAGATTAAAACATTTCTGCATTTCTACTTGCAAGAGGCTTTGTTTTCATTCTCCAGATCAACACAGTGTTAAGAAATAGTAAAACACCACCAGTGACATTTAGTATATACAATTATTAATGTTTGATAATTTTTTATAAGCAAATTTAAATAAATGTAGCCATCAGAGTCCAATACTGTACAATAAAACCTGGAGGCTAGTGCTGGCATCTTAAAGAGGTCCTCAACTCCCTGTGGATCTGTAACTCCGCCCCAAGACGAAATTCAAAAAATGCAACAAAGTGGGAGTGTCAACAAAGGAGGGGGAGGCGGGTGGGGGTTGAGCGCGGAGGTGTGGCCAGGACGAGAGACCGTTATTGTTTCTGAATGTTAAAATTACATTAATAATAAACAACAAGCAACAACAAAGAATAATTATGTACTCACTAGGGGTTGAACGAGTACATAATTTTTAAACTCGACATTAACATAAAAAACCTCGGGTGGCACTCGATTAGTCAATGATGTCACAGTGTCTTATGATGCAAAATAAATAAATAAATAAATATAAATGCATAAAAACGTCTTTACAAAAAGAAAAAAAAAGACCAACAAAACATTGGGAGCATTTATTATGCTCCTATAATTTATCATACTGCAGATAAGTCACAGGAAAAACAAAATTATGAGTTATTATTATTACTGTCATAGTGAAAGGAACGTGTCAAAAACGAAACTTATTTAAAACAGTGGGGCGTTGACTCCGTGCGGCCTCTCTCAGCCTCTAGTGCTGCAATTAGGTTTACTTTTAGAGATTAATGTGTTTATAGGTTTTTAATAGGTCTAGAGAGATGAATATTTGTTGCTTTTTGTTTGTGAAACGAGAGAGGAAGCCGTTTCGGCCGTGTTATATATGTGACCTGCAATGCAACACTGCCCCCTGCTGTCACAATCTACTACGGTGGTCAGAGAAAAGAAAATCAATCAATGATTCAATGAGTAGCGCATTTTATAAAATTATAAACTGTTTTACCTTTTTGACAAGACTGGGCCTGCTCCATTAACATCCGTGCGCACAAAGGAATCCATTTTGTAGCGTCTACTAAAAGCTAAAAGCTACTTCGCGCGCTGTGAAATGTGACGTAATGGCGTCAGTGCGACGTGATGACGTCACTACGGGTACTCAAGGTGGACAAAAAAGCCTCGATAGAAGTCAAAGCACTCGATCTGTCGATAACTCGGGTACTCTGT
>JBBPBX010016047.1:6192-48657 GCA_038048925.1 Garcialebias charrua | reverse complement strand
TCTGTCCAGCTCAGGTGGAGTCGGGAGGACCTATTTCCCAAATAGCTCACAGAGGAGGGTGGAGAAGAAGTGAGTCGGGCGCCCGCTTTCCGTGTCTTCAGGTAAACCGAGGATTCTGACATTCTGTCGTCGGCTCCGTCCTTCGAGATCCGAGACTTTATCTTTTAATTTAGCGTTGTCCTCACGGAGAGCAGCACATGACTCTTCGAGGGTGGACACGCGCTGGCCCAGATCTTCTGTTGCGAGCTCTAAGGAGCTGACTCATTCTGCCTGTTCCTCCAGGGCCTGTCGTACCTGGTCCAGCTTGGAGCTGAGCATGTTGGCTGACACTGATCTCAGATGCCAGATCCTCCCGGTGCTGCTCAAACAACGCAGTGATAGCCTCCAGCATTAAACCCGCATCTTCCTTCTTGCTTCCTTTTTCGTTTTTAGCCATCATCAGAATAAAGAAAAAAAATCTCCAACGCTAAAGTTATACGGCAATCGGTGGAGAAAATATCTGTCAGTGGGGTGGTGTTTAATTAAAAAGTTTGGATGTCACCGGAGCAGCTCGTTGCCACGTCTACCCTGTTCGCATGACAAACCGGAACAAATGTGTACTTTTTGCTGATGATACCACTTTTTTCTGTTTAGGTGAAGATATAGAACAAATGTTGGAATTATTAAAGACAGAATTTGTCAAGATACAAACTTGGTTTAAAATAAATAAATTATCATTAAATCTAGAAAAAACTAATTACATGATATTCGGTAATAAAAAGAAAACTGTTGATGTTCCACTCAAAATTGAGGATGTTGAGATTTGTAGAGTGAGTGAGGTGAAGTTTTTGGGTGTTATCATTGATGACAAACTGACATGGAAACAACACATAAATTCTGTAAGAATAAAAATAGCTAAATCGATTGCAGTACTGTACAAAGTCAGAGACCTATTGAATGATAAAGCTCTGTATTTGTTGTATAACACAATCATTGTTCCACACTTAATCTATTGTATTGATGTTTGGGGGAATGCGTGTAAAACAATCACAAAGCCTATTTTTGTATTACAGAAAAGAGCTGTAAGAATTATCACTAGAAAACATTACCGTCATCCATCAAGTACATTATTTTATCAACTGAAGTTATTGAAGTTCCATGATTTGGTAGACTATAATATTTTATCAGTTATGTATAGGGCTCAAAATAATGCATTACCTTTAAATATCCAAATGCATTTTGTTAAAAGACAAAGTTGTTATAATCTTAAGGGGACAGAGATGTTTGTAAAACCACAATTCAGAACTAGTTTGAAGGGACGTTCTACCTCAATCCAGGGAATTAGATTATGGAATGGCTTGGAGAATATGATGTTTGTAAAACCACAATTCAGAACTAGTTTGAAGGGACGTTCTACCTCAATCCAGGGAATTAGATTATGGAATGGCTTGGAGAATGTAGTTAAAAATGCCAAGTCAATGTTTACATTTAAGAAAATGATCAAAACAAATGTGTTAAAAAATATATATGAAATAGCGTAATGTGTATTGTATTAGTTAGAAAATTAGAAAGAGTTAGTCATTTTGTACTGTTGGTTGAAGATTATTATTGTTTAATCTGATTGTTGGAAAAAGTTGGTTGAAGATTATTATTGTTTACTCAGGTGTCCCCAAACTTTTTCCTGTGAGGGCCACATAACTTTTCCCTTCTCTGGTTGGGGGCCGGAGTCAGTTTGTAACAGGAAAAAGTGTGACGATTGCAGGAGTGCCTAAATGTAAACATGTATTGTTTTCCAGAAAGCACAATCAAATAATCCTCTCTGGGTTCTTCACAGATGTTGGAACAATAATAAATAGTTAATTAGTAGTGAATAACTTAATGGGAGCCGTTTCTCTGCGGTGTCCATCCAAAAGGCTGCGCGCATTAGCGTTAGCCCCTCCGCGTTAGCATGTTAGGCCACGCAAGCTATCATACTTGTCTTTGTGATGGGATTCATAGTGTCGCCGCAGATAGTATTCTTTGAACACCGCCACCCACCGCCTCTTTACAGATGAGACGGACAGCCTTTTTTTTCTTTGCATTGAACAAAAAAAAAATCATTTGTCCACTGCAGCTTAAATGCCCTGCATTCTGAATCAATTTTTCTCTTACCTAATCTTTTCGCCATTATTCCATTCTGTCTTTGAGAGGGGCGGGTTTAGGATTTTTTTCTGGGGGTTGCCAGATAGGGGCACAGACCGCAGAAGGGTGGAACAGAATGTCCCGTTTTGGATGTGTCAGGGTTTTTCCCCAAACGTTGACACAATAAATTAAATGTGGAACAATAGTTCCATGGTGGAGGGGTTTGAGTGTCCCAATGATCCTAGGAGCTATGCTGTCAGGGGCTTTATGCCCCTAGTAGGGTCACCCAAGGCAGACAGGTCCTAGGTGAGGGACGAGACAAAGCGCAGCCCACAAGACCCCTTATGATGAATAATATAAATGGAAACAATGTTCCCTCGCCCGGACGCGGGTCACCGGGGCCCCACTCTGGAGCCAGGCCCGGAGGAGGGGCACGTTGGCGAGCGCCTGGTGGCCGGGCTTTCACCCATGGAGCTCGGCCGGGCACAGCCCGAAGAGGAGACGTGGGTCCCCCTTCCCATAGGCTCACCACCTGTGGGAGGGGCCAAAGGGGTCGGGTGCATTGTGGAATGGGTGGTGGCCGAGGGCGGGGACCCTGGCGGTCTGATCCTCGGCTACAGAAGCTGGCCATTGGGACATGGAATGTCACCTCTCTGGTGGGGAAGGAGCCTGAGCTAGTGTGTGAGGTTGAGAGGTTCCGGCTAGAAATAGTCGGACTCACCTCAACGCATGGCTCTGGCTCTGGAACCAGTTTCCTTGAGAGGGGTTGGACACTCTTCCACTCTGGAGTTGCCCCTGGTGAGAGGCGCCGAGCAGGAGTGGGCATACTTGTTGCCCCCCATCTCGGTGCCTGTACGTTGGGGTTCACCCCGGTGAACGAGAGGGTAGCCTCCCTTCGCCTACGTGTGGGGGGACGGGCTCTGACTGTTGTTTGTGCCTATGCGCCGAACGGCAGCGCAGATTACCCACCCTTTTTGGAGTCCTTGGAGGGGGTATTGGAGGGTGCGCCTCCTGGGGACTCCCTTGTTCTGCTGGGGGACTTCAACGCTCACGTGGGCAATGACAGTGAGACCTGGAGGGGTGTGGTTGGGAGGAACGGCCCCCCTGATCTGAACCCGAGTGGTGTTCTGTTGTTGGACTTCTGTGCTCGTCATGGATTGTCCATAACGAACACCATGTTCAGGCATAAGGGTGTCCATATGTGCTCTTGGCACCAGGACACCCTAGGTCGTAGTTCAATGATCGACTTTGTTGTCGTCTCATCTGATCTGCGGCCGCATGTCCTGGACACTCGGGTGAAGAGAGGGGCGGAGCTGTCAACTGACCACTACCTGGTGGTGAGTTGGCTCCGATGGTGGGGGAGGATGCCGGTCAGACCTGGCAGACCCAAACGTATTGTGAGGGTCTGCTGGGAACGTCTGGCAGAGTCTCCCGTAAGACGGAGCTTTAACTCCCACCTCCGGGAGAGCTTTGAACACGTTCCGAGGGAGGCGGGGGACATTGAGCCCGAGTGGGCCATGTTTCGCGCCTCTATTGTCGAGGCAGCTTATCGGAGTTGTGGCCGCAAGGTTGTTGGTGCCTGTCGTGGTGGCAACCCTCGAACCCGGTGGTGGACACCGGCGGTGAGGGATGCTGTCAAGCTGAAGAAGGAGTCCTATTGGGCCTTTTTGGCCTGTGGGACCCCGGAAGCAGCAGATAGGTACCGGCAGTCCAAGCGGCATGCGGCTCGGGTGGTTGCTGAGGCAAAAACTCGGGCGTGGGAGGAGTTCGGAGAGGCCATGGAGAATGACTTCCGTACGGCTTCGAGGCGATTCTGGTCCACCATCCGGCGTCTCAGGGGGGGAAAGCGGTACGCGACCAACACCATTTATGGTGGGGATGGCGTGCTGTTGACCTCAACTCGGGATGTTGTGAGTCGGTGGGCGGAATACTTCGAAGACCTCCTCAATCCTACTGGCACGTCTTCCACTGAGGAAGCGGAGCCTGGGGACTTTGGATCGGGCTCTCCAATCTCTGGTGCGGAGGTCGCCGAGGTGGTTAAAAAGCTCCGCGGTGGCAAGGCTCCGGGGGTGGATGAGATTCGTCCTGAGTTCCTTAGGGCTCTGGATGTTGTGGGGTTGTGTTGGCTTACGCGACTCTGCAATATCGCGTGGACATCGGGGGCAGTTCCCTTGGATTGGCAGACTGGGGTGGTGGTTCCCCTATTCAAAAAGGGGGACCGTAGGGTGTGTTCCAACTATAGAGGGATCACACTCTTAAGCCTCCCTGGTAAGGTCTATTCAGGGGTTCTGGAGAGGAGGGTCCGTCGGATAGTCGAACCTCGGATTCAGGAGGAGCAGTGTGGTTTTCGTCCTGGTCGTGGAACACTAGACCAGCTCTACACCCTCAACAGGGTCCTGGAGGGTGCGTGGGAGTTTGCCCAACCAGTTTACATGTGCTTTGTAGACTTGGAAAAGGCATTCGACCGCGTCCCTCGGGGGGTTCTGTGGCGGGTACTCCGGGAGTATGGGGTACCAGGCCCATTGATATGGGCTGTTAGGTCCCTGTACGACCGGTGTCAGAGCTTGGTCCGCATTGCCGGCAGTAAGTCAGGCTCGTTTCCGGTGAGAGTTGGACTCCGCCAAGGTTGCCCTTTGTCACCGATTCTGTTTATAACTTTTATGGACAGAATTTCTAGGCGCAGCCAAGGTGTTGAGAGGATCCGTTTTGGTGGCCTTAGAATCGCTTCTCTGTTTTTTGCAGATGATGTGGTCCTATTGGCTTCATCAGCTCGTGATCTACAGCTTTCACTGGAGCGGTTTGCAGCTGAATGCGATGCGGCCGGGATGAGGATCAGTTCCTCCAAATCCGAGGCCATGGTCTTGAGCCGGAAAAGGGTAGCGTGCCCTCTCCGGGTCGGGGAGGAGGTCCTGCCCCAAGTGGAGGAGTTTAAGTATCTCGGGATCTTGTTCACGAATGAGGGAAAACTGGAGCGTGAGATCGATAGGCGGATAGGTGCAGCGTCCGCAGTGAAGCGGGCGCTGTACCGGTCTGTCGTGGTGAAGAGAGAGCTGAGTCAAAAGGCAAAGCTCTCAATTTACCGATCGATCTACGTTCCCACCCTCATCTATGGTCATGAGCTTTGGGTTATGACCGAAAGAACAAGATCTCGGATACAAGCGGCTGAAATGAGTTTTCTCCGCAGGGTGGCTGGACTCTCCCTTAGAGATAGGGTGAGAAGCTCAGTCATCCGGGAGGGACTCGGAGTAGAGCCGCTGCTTCTCCACATCGAGAGGAGCCAGTTGAGGTGGCTCGGGCATCTGGTTAGGATGCCTCCTGGACGCCTCCCTGGTGAGGTGTTCCGGGCATGTCCCACCGGGAGGAGACCCAGAGGAAGACCCAGGATACGCTGGAGGGACTATGTTTCTCGGCTGGCCTGGGAACGCCTTGGGATTCCCCCAGAGGAGCTGCTCCAAGTGGCTGGGGAGAGGGAAGTCTGGGCCTCCCTACTTAGGCTGCTACCCCCGCGACCCGACCCCGGATAAGCGGAAGAAAATGATGGATGGATGGATGGATGGATGGATAGTTCAAAATAGTTCATAACTAAGGAACATTTTATTGCAAACGTCCAACTTTATTATCAAATACAAATACACATATGAAAAAAATCTAAATGTTCTCTGGTATTGTTCTGGGGGCCGGACCAAATGTGGAGGAGGGCCGCATCCGGCCCGCGGGCCGCAGTTTGGGGACCACTGGTTTACATGGTTGATTATTGTTGTTTAATCTGATTGTTGGAAGTAAGGGGCAGATATAATAAGATGTATTCTTCTTTCTGCTACCTTTCATTTTTTTTAAATTTGTACACTATCATTTATGAGATTGTCTTGTATTGTTTCTTTTGTAAAAAAAAGAACAAATTTAATAAACATAAACATAAACAATACAAAATAGTTTCATCAGATACAAGAATACAAGTAGGATAAAATGAAAGGAGCAAAAAGAAGATGATATCTTATTATTATATCTGCCCCTTATTTCACAGTTTGTTCATACCATACCATACCATACCATTTTATTTATAAAGCACTTTCAAAAGGAACAAGTCCACACCAAAGTGCTGAACAAACAAACACGTAACAGGCAACACAGACAATGAAGTACAACACGAAAAACATAAAAACATTGCAGATCATAAGTAAAACGATCAAATATAAATCAGCTGGCATTGAAAGCAATGGAGTAGTAGTGAGTTTTTAACCGGGATTTGAAAACTGAGAGGGAGGGGGTTCAACCAATGATAACCTTCAAACTACATCACAAAATGAATAACTCTACTTAATTTTTCTAATACACAAACTACATCACAAAATGAATAACTCTACTAAATTTTTCTAACTGTAATACACAAACACACTAAGCTACATCATAAGTACAACATAAGTACACAAACACACTAAGCTACATCATATATAGTTTTTGAGCAAGTCCTTTTTGACCTTTTTCTTAAATGTATACATTGATTTTGCATTTTTAACATCACTCTCCAGAACATTCCACAATCCAACTCCCTGAATTGAGGTAGACCGTCCCTTTAAGCTGGTTCTGAATTGTGGTTTGATGAATATCTGTCCCTTTGAGATTGTAATAACTTTGTCTTTTTATAAAATTTCTTTGGATATTTAAAGGTAATGTGTTATTATGAGCCCTATACATAACTGATAAAATACTATATTCTACCAATTCCTGGAATTTCAATAAATTTAGCTGAAGAAACAAGGTGTTTGATGGGTGACTGAAATGTTTTCTGGTGATTACTCTTACAGCTCTCTTTTGTAAAATAAAAACAGGCTTTGTAATTGTTTTGCACGCTTTTCCCCAAACCTCAATACAATAGATTAAATGTGGAACAATGATTGTGTTATACAACATATACAGAGCTTTATCAATTAAAAAATCCCTGACTTTATATACAGGTACATGAACACACAGCATGACAATCACAAACACCTGGACAACAAAATGGAGGAGATAAGCAAGACAATTAACAGAGAGACCAGGGAGTGTAGGGATGGGGACCCACCACCTGAGAGCAACATGCTTACAACTGTTATCTTGAAGTTCTAGGGTGTAGAGAGCCACAGAAACGGTTATGGTAGGCCGGATTTGGCCCACGGGCCTTGAGTTTGACACATGCGATCTAGTGGTACTAAAAGTAACAAAAGAAGAAAAAAAAAACAGCCAAATATGTCAGCAGTTTAGCTAACAGACTTTGGAATGGGTACATTTTGTCCTTGTGAAACCTGTTGAAGAGAACCAAACTAAATACTCTGAAACTCAAACAACTTACTGTATAACAGTTCATGCACCGCTAGTTGGCAGTGTAGTGCAAATATTGCATAACTTGCTGCTACCAATTGTTGAATTTAATTAGCGGATTAGAATTAGCTTCCCCTAATTTTCATAAGACATCAGTGCTTTTGAAATTGCGGACCTAAATTAATAAATTAGTGCTTTAGAAATAGCTGAACTAATTTTTGGATTAGCGTTGCCCACCACATGATTTGGACAGAACCCTAATTTTTCTTTCTGAGTCCAAGGTTCAACCATCACCCGGACTTTCTTCTCCAGCACCACTGAATAGATCATACTGGGATGGCTGAGAAGTGTGATTTCCCTGTAATAGACCTTTTACCAGTTGACGTCATCGCACAAAGCTCGCCAGAAACGAGCGTTCTGATTGGACGACAAAAAGCCGAAACCGGATGCCGGGGGGTTAGGAAGGAGCCGAGGAGCTTCGTAATGATAGAGTTGTAGAAGCTTGATTTCTTAAAATAGTGGACAACAACTGGTGAAAATGCCTGAACATTGTGCCGCAGATACGAGAGGAGGTGATTATGTGCGCTGATGGAAAATGGGGAACTCCTTCAGGCTTTTTGCGAATGTCCAGCAGGGTGAGCCGTTGTGTGTAGTTGTCAACAACCTGTATTATCCAAGCGTCAGAAATAAAAGTTTTAAATTTCTCACACCAATACTTCTGATATTTAGACTGGTTTGGTTATTGTTACAGGTTCAACATCTTCTGTTAGCTGCTATAACTAGCGCCACATCTTCATAAGAGCTGTCAGTGCACAGTATGTAAACAAAAACATGACGTTTGAGTCACACAAATGTTCACAGCGTCCTTATTTCTTATTTGATTTCTGTAAACTATGTCTTAAATTAAGCCTGAGACAATTGGTGATGTTGTGATGTGAAAAATAATAACTATCCCAAGAGATACATTTATTAGCTTTCCTAGGGAAATTTAATTATCTTTGATTTACTAATGCACTTATGCTGTTTATACAGCTTACACTTTAGACGTAACATGTGTGAAAATCTTAAATATATTACAAACAATATATTTTGCATGTGAATTCCATAATGACACATACAATAGTTGTATATTGTGTTTGTGATTGTTTTTGCAGAGGAGGTGGCTGCAACCATGTTGGAAATACATTCTAAACCAACCTGCACCCTACCTTGTACATGGAAGAGACCAGCCCAAAAACGAACTGCACCTGCTACTTGGATGAGCTGCAAGTTTTAAAGTGAGTTTAATCAGTGTTCCTGAAGACATTTCATATTACGCTTATAACACAAATACCCAGAAAGGTGACTTTCAGTGAAACTTCACCAACAACTGGAATAATACAATATCACTTATCTTGTCTTATCCCAGTCAAAAAACTATTCAACATTGTACAATTGTAGTTTATTGTATTGTGTTAATTATTGTTGTTTTCTAGTGGCACTAGATAATAAATGCAATCACATATGTACGGTTTTAAATGTTTTCTACAATGGTAAGATCTGGAATAGTTTTTTGACATTTTTTAAAAAACACTTCTACAAACAGATTTGCTAATATGTGTTAGATATCAACCACATTTTTCATGTTGGTGTCATTTAAGGCATGACATCTGTGTTGAGAAGTTTTCCAGGAGAACGCTGAACAGCCTGCGTTTTGACCCACGACATCCTGATGACCGGAATGAGCCCACCATCACTGCTGGCTGGTCTTCACAAGGACATTTTGAGCGTGGAGCCATTCTTGACCTATTGCAGGTTGTAGTAGTAAACATTAAAAACCAATAACGCTTATCTGTATGTTTCTTTAATTCCTTTATTTTGTCTAGATTTTAAAACTACATGTTTTTTTTTCTTTTAAGATATGCTCAAAGACCCTGGCTGCAGTTCTCGATCCAGACTCTCCGGCAGATGAAGTAGCTGACGACCGCGGCCCCTGTTCAATCTCCACGCCATCAGAGAGACCTGCCAGAAGTTCAAAACATCTTTAAATGTCTCACAAGCACACACATTATTTATATAAGTCACAAACAGAAACAACACATACCAGAAGATCAGAACAAGCGCTCAATACAAAAACAACTGGACTTTATTTGTTGCAGAAAACGTTTCACCCTTTCTGCAACAAATAAAGTCCAGTTGTTTTTGCATTGAGCGCTTGTTCTGATTTTATCATGTCCTGGACGACTGAGAATCTTCACCAGCACATACCAGAAGATGTGTTTGTGTTTGTCATTTCACTTGTTAAGGACAGCAGCCTAGGACAGACAGTAACCTGCTAATGTTTTTTTTAATGATGCCTTCTCTGACAACTTGGAGACTTTAGACAGTGTAATGTTTATGTTTTTTTGCTAAGTCATTGGATGACCAGAGAGCTGAACTAGAGAACAGCTCTGACAACAGCAGAGTCACAAAGAGGATTTTCTTTCGGCCTGGTTAGGTCACCATGATAAGAGAGACTGACCTGTTTTTGTTGTAAACGCTCTTTCTTTATCTAGAGAGATTCAAAATCATAAAATGTGACTAAAACAGCATTTGTATATTAACAGATTAAAAAATTTAACTAAACAAAAGTTCCACTTCACTAAAAGTCAAATTAGAGCACAGTTTCTTTATTTTTAAAGGTTGGTGTGTTCATTTCTAAATTTAATGTACTACAATCAATGTGTTTTGGGATGTGTGGACTATTTCATTAATCAATTACTGTAATAAACATGGATTTGAATACAGTATATAAATTTGGTCAAATTGGGGAGGGAATGACTGAGCCAGCTGAGGAGTGCTGTGAGTTTTCATTGGATTAGCGTGATGTCCTTCAAAAACTTCAACAAATGTGATGTCACGGTCGACATAATTTATTTAAAATATATATATTTGGATCATGACAGGCCTGACAGGTCCATAAATGCGTGTCGGCCCTGCGGGCAAGCGAATCTTTGTGCACCGCCGGGCCAGTTAGACGCTGCCGGAAACACCTGTACTTACAAAGATATTTTTACTTTATTGCACTTACTGCTAAAAAAGGTCACAACACTCCTTGTACAATACATACCTCTTCCTCAGTGAACTGCTTGTGTCTGGATGCTGGATGCAGAAAATGGGGCAGGTTCAGACTAGCTTCCCTTTTTCCACCTCTGACTTGACATCAACCTTTGTCAGCAAGGAGTTGTTGGCCAGTTGCTGCTGTAAAACAAAGTATTTATTCATGTTTGACAATAAACAAAACAGTCTTGTGTATAGTTAAACTGTATGTTTATACACATTGATGACAGGATTGCTTTTTTTTTCTGTGACAGCATGTCACTGATGCTCCCAGCAAAACTGTGCGAATAACTTACAGAAACAGAGAAATG
Source organism: Garcialebias charrua (assembly GCA_038048925.1). Lineage (NCBI taxonomy): Eukaryota > Metazoa > Chordata > Actinopteri > Cyprinodontiformes > Rivulidae > Garcialebias > Garcialebias charrua. The sequence goes on along the minus strand of JBBPBX010016047.1, from coordinate 37,870 downwards.
GCTGAAATGTTTTTAAAGATGCAGTGCTGTCAGACCTCAAATAATGTTAATAAAACATGTTTGTCTTGTGGAAACTACTACTGTATATTTTTTCAACGCCGAAAGAGTTCAAATGATAACAGCTAACAGTGCAGTGGTCTGTTCATTTTCATACAGCTGCACAGTGTTTGATGCTATTTTATTCACCTGTTATTTCTTCAGGGGGGTTGAACAGACTAGCTTCCCTTTTTCCACCTCTGACTTGACATCAAACCCTTTGTCAGCAAGGAGTTGTTGGCCAGTTGCTGCTGTAAAACAAAGTATTAATTCATATTTGACAATAAACAAAACAGTCTTGTGTATAGTTAAACTGTATGCTTATACACATTGATGACAGGATTGCTTTTTTTTTCTGTGACAGCATTTCACCGATGCTCCCAGCAAAACTGTGCGAATAACTTACAGAAACAGAGAAATGGCTGAAATGTTTTTAAAGTCAGACCTCAAATAATGTTAATAAAACATGTTTGTCTTGTGGAAACTACTACTGTATATTTTTTCAACGCAGAAAGAGTTCAAATGATGACAGCTAACAGTGCAGTGGTCTGTTCATTTTTATACAGCTGCATGTTTTATGCTATTTTATTCACCTGTTATTTCTTCAGGGGGGTTGAAGGAAGAATCTCTTTGCATGTCGCAGGTTGAAACAGGTTGAAACTTCAACACAGGCAGTGGACTGAGGAACAGCGAGGTCTCGTAGAAGTAGCTAGCTGCTAGCTTAGCAACTGTCCAGTAGCATTCTGCTGCGGGAGGTTGTTCTCTGTTTTGTCTGTTTCCCATATCCAAGATATAATGTAGGAACGTAATCCACGGAGCTTGGATCATTAATGGCCATGCCAGATAAAAAAATGACAATTACACACGTTGCTGCTTTGTGTCGCAGTGAAGTCCTGCCGGCAAAGCGCTTGAAGCCACATCTTCCTTCTTTTAGTCACTATACTCGACTTTCCTAGAGGGACTTGGTAAAACGAACAAGTCTCACCTTCTTCTTTTACTCGTTTACGTTGCCTGGAACAATTATAAACACAATAAAAGTCATATTTCCCCACCGCGACCGTTGGCAGTAATGAATACACCAGAGTAGTATTGACGCGTCACACCCCAACTTCCGGAAAATTCTGGAAAAATGCGAGTGCGCATGCGCGATGACATCAACTGGTAAAAGGTCTATTCCTGCAAGAACAAGCACAAGGCTTCTACTCACACACACACACACACACGCGCGCGCGCGCACGCACACACACACACACACACACACACACACACGCATGCATGCAGAACCACACGTGCACACACATGCATGCACAACCACAGGCACACACACTCCACAGGCTTCACCCACTCTTATCAGCTGTTTGTTCCCGTACTCAGATTGCTACGGTGGCGAGGGGTGCAAACGCGCTGCAAGAAATAAACACGGCTGCAAATTTAAAAAAACAGCTGCAAATTTTAAAAAACAGCTGCAAATTTTAAAAAATGGCAGCAAATTTTAAAAAACAGCTGCAAATTTTAAATACGGCTGCAAAATACAAAAAAACAGCAGCAAATTTAAAAAAACGGCTGCAAATAGAAAAAGCTACAACGGAAATGCTCCAGACCACTAGGGGCAGTCGAACAAAAAAGAGGTATTGACGCAGCGTATCTGTACTTCTTCTTCTGGGTCGATTCTCCCTCGAGATCTCACGGAATTTCATTCATTCAACCTTTATTTATAGAGGTTAAATTACAAGATATAGCTTAAGGTTAAATAAACTCTGTATTTACGTGTTTGTTAGTTGTGGTCATTGCTGCAACTTTAGCCACAGTAGCTAACGCTGCCTGTCAGTGATGTAATGCTTTAACGTTTACTTTCTGTATTTACGTGTTAGTTGGCTATGATAACGTTAATCATCATTATCAATTTACTACTCTGTAACTGTTTAAGGAAACAGCCTCTGATCTAGCTAGCAGCCACAGGTAGCTAAACTGTACACTCTGCTGCTTTGTCAGTGCTGTAAATGTTTATCTATTCAAGTCTCTGACATCTTACAACACTGTTGTTTAGAATAGCATTTTAAATATTAAATTAAAAGCTATATGTCAAACCATTTCCATGTTCTGATGCGATTAATAATTCATCTTTTTGTTTTCTTTTTGTGTCCATCTCTCTCACCACCTAACAAACATAGCACAGTCATCAACATGTTGTTATTGCAGTGTGCCATGTTGATCCAATAATAAAAAGATCACAAAATATCACAACGCTGCCTCCATCCAGCATCCAGCCACATGTATGGCTCCTCCACAACCAACCAGAGGATTGAGTCCTGGTGGTCCATATTCAGAAAGGGAAGGTAAGTGGTCTTCATAAACTAATTTAATTACAAGTAACCATAATTCAAACATGGATATACTGAAAATAACTTGATTTCTGTTGGTGTCAGTTCTGGATGGAGCTATTTGCAGATCTTCGAGAAGCTGGATTCTTCACGGGAGTCACGAGCACCAGTGTCTGCTGACATATTGTTTTGGTGATGTTCTTCAGAGAGACTTGGATGAGTGTGTGAGACTGTTGAACAGTCACAGGATNAATTAAAAGCTATATGTCAAACCATTTCCATGTTCTGATGCGATTAATAATTCATCTTTTTGTTTTCTTTTTGTGTCCATCTCTCTCACCACCTAACAAACATGGCACAGTCATCAACACGTTGTTATTGCAGTGTGCCATGTTGATCCAATAATAAAAAGATCACAAAATATCACAACGCTGCCTCCATCCAGCATCCAGCCACATGTATGGCTCCTCCACAACCAACCAGAGGATTGAGTCCTGGTGGTCCATATTCAGAAAGGGAAGGTAAGTGGTCTTCATAAACTAATTTAATTACAAGTAACCATAATTCAAACATGGATATACTGAAAATAACTTGATTTCTGTTGGTGTCAGTTCTGGATGGAGCTATTTGCAGATCTTCGAGAAGCTGGATTCTTCACGGGAGTCACGAGCACCAGTGTCTGCTGACATATTGTTTTGGTGATGTTCTTCAGAGAGACTTGGATGAGTGTGTGAGACTGTTGAACAGTCACAGGATACGCCCCTCCAGAGCAGCATCATGTCCAGGAGGAGTGCCAAACGAGCTCTACTACTTACCACACAGGTAATAAATTGGTGACAGATAATAAATTAAATTTATTATTATTATTATACTTTATGGAAATTATTATATTTTTTGTCTTTTCACCTTTGTGTTTTCTCTTAGGTCAACTGGATGATGCCGCATGGAGAATTCAAGAGTTGCAGAGAGAAGTTTTGTCTCTAGCAATAGAAATCCAGCAGCTGTCAATTAAGAAGTGCCCTCGTGTGTGTGTGTGTGTGTGTGTGTGTGTAGTTTCTTTACAAAAATTGCTCCATGTACAGTGTTCAATAAAATTTTTGAATGAATGTTTGCAAGAAGCAGCCACAAACTTTGTTCATGTTGTTACACAATAGAAGCTTTAATTTCAGCAATTCCTCTCCTCCTCCACGTAATACATTACCAGATGTGTAAAATGTACAAAAAGATGCAATTTAAATGTAAAAGATGAATACAGTATATGCAGATTACTGAAGACAAACTTAAACAGTTTTGACGGAATTATTCACACATTCATTCACCAAATGAAGAGGCGAGTAATTATTATTTTTTGTCTGGAGTGACTCTTTCCTGCGTAACTGTAGCCTTCATAAAGAAGAACATTTTTAATGGGTAAAACTAAAACACAGTTTGGTTCATATTTTGTTGCGGAGACAGTGATATCCAGAGTTTTGATGGACTTATTCACACATTCATTCACCAAATGAAGAGGCGAGTAATTATTATTTTTTGTCTGGAGTGACTCTTTCCTGCGTAACTGTAGCCTTCATAAAGAAGAACATTTTTAATGGGTAAAACTAAAACACAGTTTGGTTCATATTTTGTTGCGGAGACAGTGATATCCACAGTATGTTATTCTTTTAATTTACTGACACACACAACAAGGGGTTGATCAAGTAGGATTAAACTTCATCCCTTTTAACCGTTGAATATGTAAACATGAAACATTACAAGCCTGTAATTATTTTCAAGAATTCACCAAGTCACTCACCCAAGATTAGAAATAACATTTTATTTGCTAAGTTTATGGTATTGCCACTACATGACCTGCAGTATTTTTATTTTTTTTATAAAACTAGGATGGAGGAAAAAGCAAAGTCCACGAGCATCTAAAATCCACCGCGGGCCAGGGCAACTTCTATCGGTAGGCTGTGTTGACAGGTGTGAACTTCGCAGATTGGCTGAAGTTATGTGTAGAAATTGTAAATAAGAAACATTTGAAATGTTGTCCTACAGGGGCAAATAAAAGCAGTCACTAACTGAAGAGTAAAGCTCAACTAAAGGATTTTGTAACATTTCCAAATCGAGCCTACTTGTACCCTCAGTAAAACCATTTTTTTATATTCAAACTTTGAGTAGTGTTCAAGAAATAACCAAACATGCTTGTGTTATCTGCCCTAATGTCATCATTGATTGATAAATACCTCAAAAAGAGCATATGGAGCATTCTGCAGTGGAAATGTATTTATTACTATTTTTTTCTTTCTCCAACTCATTTTGTGTGCCTTAGGTATTTGAAGTAATAGCCCACCACATGTTTTACAGCACAGACAATGTGACTGCTGCAGACATTATTTCTGAGCTCTCAGCAAAGATAAATAAAAATTCTACCATCTGGTTCAACATCAATAGAGCAAATGTGTGGGATGGAGCAGTACGAGGCTTTAAACGTGCTTTGTTTGACCCTTTCAATGACATCTTTGTGAAATTCACTGATGATGAGGGACGAGCTGAGGATGGAGTGGACAATGGTGGTCCAAGCGTGAGTTCTTCAACCTTCTGATAGACTGCCTAAGAACTTGCAGAAAAGGATGATGAATACTTTCTTGCTGGGAGGATGATTGCCACATCCATAGTTCATGGAGGTCCAGGTCCTAGGTTCTTGGCAGAGATGCTGTACCAGCACCTCACAGGAACAACTGACACTGAAGGCCAGATAGAAGTTATCACTGAACACTATGAAAGCTTCATTGCTGGACGTAGGATGATATTATTGACTAAACTTTAGTTCCTCTAGATCCTCTTCTGAGGGTGGTGTCCAGCTCAGACCCATAGAGCTCGTTTGGCACTCCTCCTGGACATGATGCTGTTCTGGAGGGGTCAGTCACAGGATACGTCCTGTGACTGTTCAACAGTCTCACACACTCATCCAAGTCTCTCTGAAGAAACGTAAGGATTGTTTTGGTGATGTTCTCATCACCAAAACAATATGTCAGCAGACACTGGTGCTCGTGACTCCCGTGAAGAATCCAGCTTCTCAAAGATCTGCAAATAGCTCCATCAAGAACTGACACCAACAGAAATCAAGTTATTTTCAGTATATTCATGTTTGAATTATGGTTACTTGTAATTAAATTAGTTTATGAAGACCACTTACCTTCCCTTTCTGAATATGGACCACCAGGACTCAATCCTCTGGTTGGTTGTGGAGGAGCCATACATGTGGCTGATAATGATTGATAAAAATTGATAATGATGATTAACGTTATCACAGCCAACTAACACGTAAATACAGAAAGTAAACGTTAAAGCATTACATCACTGACAGGCAGCGTTAGCTACTGTGGCTAAAGTTGCAGCAATGATAGATAACATCACCACAACTAACAAACACGTAAATACAGAGTTTATTAACCTTACCTTAAGCTATATCTTGTAATTTAACCTCTATAAATAAAGGTTGAATGAATGAAATTCCGTGAAGTTTCAGATCTCGAGGGAGAATCGACCCGGAAGAAGTACAGATACGCTGCGTCAATACCTCTTTTTTGTTCGACTGCCCCTAGTGGTCTGGAGCACTTCCGTTGTAGCTTTTTCTATTTGCAGCCATTTTTAAAAATTTGCTGCTGTTTTTTTTTAATTTGCAGCCGTGTTTAAAATTTGCAGCTGCTTTTTAAAATTTGCTGCTGTTTCTTAAAATTTGCAGCTGTTTTTTAAAATTTGCAGCTGTTTTTTAAAATTTGCAGCCGTGTTTATTTCTTGCAGCGCGTTTGCACCCCTTGGCCACCGTAGATTGCCGTCCTGCATCTGTTCCACAGATAAGGACAACCCAACACAAGCTCCCATTATTCATTAGGGATTAATGTGTAACAAGGCTGGCCACAGGATGTCAACACAGAGCAGCACAACCAACAGTTCCCAGGAAGTAATGCCCACGTCACATTTTATGTTTTTATCACCCATCATCAAAAGGCAAAATCAGGGCAAATATTTAGCTCTTGTCTGTTTGTTTATGTAGGTTAGCAAAATATCTCTAGAACCACTGGATGAACTTTAGATAAACTTGTGTTTTCAACTGTTAGAAAACAGTTATGTTTATATACTGTATCAGATAGTTCCCTTATCAGTCAGTACACTCAGTGCCACATATGACTATGGGAATTGTGCCGCCGCACGGTTCACCTGAAGTAATACAATCATGCAGCTGGGCGTCAGCGTCATCAATGAGGCCCCGCCCTCCTTGTATAAAAGGGGCTGACGCCCAACTTCCATTCTCTCTTTGCCCTTCACCTCGCTTACACCTGAACTCCGCTGTAATCTCTGTGACTACATCGCTCGACCGGAGGTGAGCTCGCTCACTACCCTGGGCGCTACAGAGAAATTTCCTACGTGCAACTGGGTTAGCGAAAGCTAGCCCAGTACTGTTTTATTTAACCTAGAGTTTTTTCTTCTGCTCTCTTTGCAGCTCTGCTCCACGACGCTAACTGCGTCACACGCTACCTGTAGCTACAAAGCTAGCAGGCTAAGCTGACGAGAGAGGCTCGACAAGAGGACGTCTTCGGACTGTGTTAGCAGACGGCTAATGAACCACTACCCTTCTCAGCCATGGCTCTCGAGAAGGGAAAAAGAAAATCAAAGAATTCACACAAGACCAGAAGGCCAACGAGCCCCGGCTCCCGAGCCTGCTCCAGCGGTTGCAACTACTCCCTTTCGGCAACGGACACCCACAAGGCCTGTCCAGTTTGCCTGGGGAAGTTGCACGTTAAGACAGCGCTGTAATCCCCCCGAGTCCTGCACTCACTACAGCCAGATGTGTGAGGCCGTGAGACAACGAAACATGGACGTTGTGGTCAAAGCCATGGGTGGCTCCACGGCGGTGCAAGACCTAGATCTCACTGAGACGCTCACTCCCACCGCAGAGCTTGAGGCCGTCGAGCTGGAGGAAAGAGGTAACGCTGACTGGGGGGACGGCATTGAATTGGGGGCCCCCGTGGGGGACTCTACCGTGGAGTTCGACATGAGGGACTTGTTACGCGCAGACGAGCTCTCGCTAACAGCCTCGGGTGAGCTAACGGACGACAAAGCTGAAAACGAGGATGAAGGAGAAGACAAGGCCTTCTCCCAGAACCCAACGACAGATCATCCAGAGACTGATGTCTCTGTCCCCGCTCTGTTCGAGCTATGTCGCAGAGCGGCGGACACGCTATGGATCAACTGGCCAGAACCCTTCCCTCGACAACAAGTAACGAGGTTGGCAGGGAACTACTTCTTCGCCAAGCAGCAGTCGGCCACGAGGCACAGGATGCCAATTTTCCCCGACTTCCAGATGGAGCTGACTCACACCTGGGCTGAACCCAGGGCTCCAATGACTTTGCTTCTCTCCCAGTTCCTCGACATCGCTGGCATGGAGGCCGCAGGAATGGCCAACATCCCACAGATGGAGGAACTGCTGGCGGCCCACTTAGCCCACGGAACATTGGGTCCACTTAGCCCCCGGAACATTGGGCTCCAGGCCAACTCTGTCCAGCAAGGCCTGCCGCGTCTCAGCCTCGCTGCTCCAGAAATGCTACCGGGCTCAGGGCCTCGCGGTCCTCACCATGAACGCTTCGGCCATTGATGCAGGCCTACTTGGTGGAAAAGCTACAGGAGCTCCAGCAGATCTCCAACAAGAGAAAGATAGCAGAGGTCCTGGAGGAAGCTCGCAGGGTGACAGATTTTGTCCTTCGCCTGATGGGGACAGCGGCCATCGCTAAGAGGAGAAGTATGGCCGAGATTGTCATTGTTCAATTCCATTTGTGGCTAACCTTGACGGACCTGCCTGAGGGTCAGCGGAGTCCATTCCTCCACCACCCGATCGAGTCAACGGGCTCTTCGGGGGAGCTCTGGAACGAATCCAGAGCAGGCTGGAGCAAAGGCGGAAACAGGCTGAGATTCTGCGCGAGGGAATGCTGAGAAAGGCGTTCATGCCTCCCAGAGACGCCAGTGGAAGCAGGAGCGCGCAACCTCGACACCGCTCAGCCACACGCCGCCCCCCGCAAAAGAGGCCAACGCTTGACGTGGAGCAACGGCCGAGACCGGTAAGAGGACCGCCCCAGGCTGGCCAGGCCTGGGTGAGGAACAGGTTCGTTCCGCGCCAGGCGGCCCCACCGAGGTCATCCTCGACGAACCGGGACCAAAGGCAGAAGTTGGCCTGACGCAGCTGGACCGCTTCGCAACTTTACAAGTTCTCCCGCCCACGTGGAAAAATGCGAAACCGAACTTTCAAATCCAGACTTTATATGTGAAATGCAGCAGAAAGCTGGTGAAAATTGTGTATGCACAAAACATATCTCAGCTGTGTATGTAAAAAAGACAATTTACTCTTCACAATACGAAAGTAAAGTTTCAAAAGCAGATCATGCCCTGTGTCTTGACTAAAAAAAAACAGCACAATTTTCATGAAAACAGTGTCAATAAGGGGACTGGGTCATCACCCCCTCCCTCCCATGAGACACCTATTGTCAGGACAGACAATGAGCCACAGCAGAAGGCCAGGAGTCTGTCTGCCACAGGTAGACTCTCTGGCTGCTACTGGCGGACAGGTCAGCTCGTCAGAGGGCGAGCGGGTGGGGGCCACTCCCCCTCTCCCGTCCCCTCGACACACACACACACATCCCAGAATACACATGCCTCACAGGCTGGGCGTACACGCACACGTGGGTCACAGCCACTGTCAATCGGGGCCTCCGGCTACAGTTCCACAAGCAGCCACCTCCTTTCACGGGGGTGCTGGTGTCCAACATAAGCCCAGACCGTGCCCACGTTCTGAGAGACGAGGTCTCCACAATGTTACAGAAAGGAGGATTCAGGTTGTCCCAGCTCACAATGTGAACAGAGGCCATTACAGCAAGTATTTTCTGGTGCCAAAACGAGACCAGGGCTTGCGGCCTATCCTAGATCTCAGGAATCTGAACAAAAGGATAAAAACATACAGATTCAGGATGCTCACACTGAGGTAGGTAATCCAGTCGGTAAGACCGAGAGATTACTTCTGCATGGTCAATCTCAAAGACGCCTTTTTCCACGTGAGCATCCTGCCTCGACACAGAAAATATCTCCGCTTCACCTTCGAAGGCAAAACTTTTGAGTTTTTGGCGCTCCCTTTTGGATTAAAAACCGACCCCAGATCATTCACGAAATGCCTGGACGCGGCATTGACTGAGGGGTCAAGGGGTCAGGATTCTGAACTATTTAGACAATCTGCTCATTCTTGGGCATGACAAGGCCCAGGCACAGCAGCACGCACAGATGGTGATGTCTTACCTGGAAGCTCTGGGTTTTGTCATAAACCTGGAGAAGAGCAATCTGACCCCATCTCAGATTACCGTATTTTTGGGAGTACAGCTCAACTCCATTTTGTATAGAGCAAGGTTCTAGGACGCATGAGTTTCGTCCATCCAACTCTGCCTGGCACGTTTTTAGCTGGCCCAGAAAGTGTCCCTCAAACTGTGCCAGCGTCTCCTGGGCCTCCTGACTACGGCCATTGTTTATGTACCTCAGTCCTTATTAAAAATGCACCCTCTGCAAATATGGCTCAACAAACAAATGTATCCTTCCCCTCCCAGACGGACAGGGGAGATAATGATCAACCAAGAATGCATGAAGGCTCTGGAGCCCTGGAGGACCCCTTCAGTGTTCAGGACAGGTATCACGCTGGAAAGAGTATTGTTTTGAGTCCTGATCACCACAGATGCATCAAAAACAGGGTGGGGAGGTCTCTGCAGGAACCAGCACGCCCAAGGGGTCTGGACACAGCAGGAGGCAAAGCTCCACATAAATTTCCTGGAACTGAAAGCAGTGTTTTTGTCCCTGAAGTACTTTTACAGGAAGGGACTGGTTGTTCAACAACATGTCCTGATGAAATCAGACAACAGAACAACGTCTCCTTCATCAACAGAGAGGGTGGGACAAGGTCCCAACCCTTCCTCAGGTTGACACAGAAGCTGCTCACGTGGTACAACTCCCGGATATTGTCACTGAGAGCGACCCACATCCCGGGTGAGCTAAACCACGGGGCAGACACCCTCTCAAGAGGGCCCCTCCTTCCCTCAGAGTGGAGACTGAACCCGCGTATTGTGGACCAGATCTGCGCACAATACGGGCGGGCAACCGTAAATCTGTTCGCTTGCAACAGCAATACGTACTGCACCCTGTATTATTCGATAAGGGAAACAGACGCACCGCTAGGAACAGACGCCCTGGCGCACAACTGGCCAGCGGGAGCTGTATTACGCGTTTCCCCGTCCTCCTGATTCAGGCAACGTTGGAACGCGTACGCAGGGGAGCCTTCTCCCTAATACTGATAGCTCCCAGGTGGCCACAAAAACCGTGGTTCCCAGAGGTGATTTCACTGTTGACAGGGACACCATGGCAGCTCCCCCCCCTTCCCACAGGGAACTGCTGACCCAGGCCCACGGGCACGGGCACCACGCCTAAGATTGTGGGAACTCTGGGCCTGGCCGCTGAAAGGAACTGGCTGATGGCCTCCGGCCTACCTGGCAATGTTATAAACACAATACAGGGAGCGAGAGCCTAGTCCACTCAGACTTTCTATGCTTATAAATGGAGTGTTTTTGAGGCCTTGTGTCTAGAGAGGAATATTATCTCATATTCCTGTGACTTGGTCTAGCTCCTCACTTTTCTACAAGACCTGCTGGAGAAGGGTCGCTCTTTCTCCACCATTAAGGTCTTTCTGTCGGCCATCTCGGCTTGCCATGAAGGCTGGGGAGGTAAATCACCTGGTGCCCACCCTCTCATGATACGGTTCATAAAGGGCGTGCTGAGGAAAAGGCCTCCCAGCAGGACTCTGGCCCCTGAGTGGGACCTTCAGTTAGTCCTGGATGCTCTGTGTGAGTCCCCATTTGAGCCTATCAGCAGCATTAAGATAGATTTATTATCTTATAAAACTGAATTGCTCTTAGCTCTATGCTCAGCAAAACGCGTGGGCGACCTCCACGCTCTATCTGTACACCCAATGTGTACCAAGTTTGCCCCAGATGGGTCAAAGGTCACCCTGCGTCCGAACTTTGCATATGTGCCAAAGGTTCCAACTCTAAATCCCACAAGTCTGGACTTTGAGCTTTCAACATTTCCTCCTCCCCCTGTTCTAACTGTTAGGGCCCTGAGCACCGACATGGAGAGGACTAACAGTTGGAAGAAAACAAACCAGCTGTTTGTGTGTTTTGCTAATACAACTGCTGGGAGAGCCCTGTTAAAACAGCACCTCTCACACTGGGTGACTGAGGCCATAAAGAGGGCATATAGCAGTAAAGGTCAGCAGGTGCCCAGTGGAGTACATGTTCACTCAACTCGAGGCCTGGCTGCCTCATGGGCCCTTTTCAAGGGTGTACCAGTAGCAGAAATATGTGCTGCTGCCAACTGGGCATCATCAAACACGTTTTTGAAACACTACAGTTTAGATGTCACAGCATGTGACGTCACTCAGGCTGTTCTCTCTACCACAGAGTAGAGGGCAGCTAAACGCCTGCAGTCTAATGGTACGTCCAGACCGAACGTGTTTTGAGCTGCAGGAGCATCCAGTTTACATGCAAAGTCAATGGGGGACGTGCCTCCAGGCGCCTCTAGGCGTCGGGCGTCGCGTCACGTGCGTGTTGAGCATTTTGGAAGTGGCATTTGAGCATTTTCCGTGCACGTGAGCCAGCGGCAGCCTCCACTGTACGCCTTGAAAATGTTGAAGATTTTGCCATTCAACGCGTCTGTCAACCAATCAGGGAGAGTCGGGGAGGAGAGAGAGGGGAGTCAGCTATGTGATGCGGTAACGAGGGGACGGGTGTTGCGCAACTGTGTGACGTATTGTTTGTGAGACACGGAAATAACCCGCGAAGTCGTGTTAAAGTATGGTGGAGAAATAAAAAGGACCTTGCCTGGCGGAGTGCCTGTGAGGAAGTCGGGATATCGGGTAAGTTTTGAATTGTGAACTTTTCACGTTTAGCAAGTTAAGCTCTGCTAACTCCTCCCCCCCGCCGCCACGCCGCCGCCGCTCACGTTCCGGTTTGAACACCACTGGGTCCAGTGCGTCAACCTCGAGGCATTTCGCGCTTTTTTGCCGTTGAAAACGCGCTCGGTCTGGATGTACATAAGTTCATAAGGCATAAGTTCTCACAAGCATGCATTTCCAGAGCATTTCCAGGGCATGATTGAATTACCTTCCCATAGTCATATGTTGCACTGAGTCTACTGATTGATAAGGGAACTGAAAGTTATGCACCATAACTCATGTTCCCTGAAGGAAGGGAACGAGGTGCAACACGTTTGCCCTTTCAATGCCCAAGCTCAATGAAGTGCACCCTGAGAATGGAGGCTGGACGTCAGCCCCTTTTATAAAAAAGAGGGCGGGGCCTCATTGATGACGCTGATGCCCACCTGCCTTATTCAAGGCGTGATTGTATTACTTCAGGTGTGCCGCACGGTGGCGCAATTCCCATTCGTTCCCGGGGAACGAGGTGCATCATATGACTATATGATGCACCTCGTTCCCTTCCTTCAGGGAACATGAGTTATGGTGCATAACTTTCAGTTTTACACACACTGAGCTAAACGTTGGTGTGGTAGTAGCTGAGAGTCATTCCCAACATGTACTCCAGAGCCAGAAAGTCAGAGTCAGAGATTTATTTGTTATTCGCATGTGGTACATGTGGTGGAACGAGATTATGTACACAGGGTCCCAGTTACATCCAACAAAGAAATTTAAAAGAAAAACAGTAATAAGATCTGAACTAAGAAAAGCATCAACTAAAAATAAACTAAGCATTAATAATGTAAGTAAAAGTAATGTTTTTATGTTATCAGTAATAATATAAAAACATTACGTTGAACAGCAGCATGAACATGAGTCTGTGTGAGCAGAGGAGCATGAACACAGCAACATGAAACAGATCAGCAGCAACATGAAACAGATCAGCAGCAACATGATGTGATTTTTCACAGTGACTATTCTGGTTAGATGTTCATGAGTCTAACAGCCTCAGGGTAGAAGCTGTTCCTCAGGCTAGTGGTTCTACACTTAATGCTCCTCAACCTCCTTCCTGAGGGGATCGGGGCAAAAGAGTGTGTGTGCTGGGTGAGTGAGGTCCTTCATGATGCAGGTGGCTCTCTTCCTGCATCTGGAGGTGTAGATGTCTGTGATGGTGGGGAAACTGACTCCAACATCTTCTGTGCAGCCTTCACCACTCTCTGCAGAGCTTTTCTTTCTGCAGCTGTGCAGCCTCCATGCCACATGTTGATGCTGGAGCACATGATGTTCTCCACTGCACATCTGTAGAAGGAGGTGAGGACTGAGCTTCTCAGACCAGCTCGTCTCAGCCGTCTGAGGAAGTAGAGTCTCTGATGAACTGATGATGAGCTTTCTTTTTCAGGCTGGTAGTGGTGTTGCCCCAGTTGAGGTTGTTCAAGTGCTACTCACTGCACAGTGTATCTACTTTGTACTTTAATGTTTGGCGTTACTAGTTGGGGTCAGTCTTGATTGTCTGTTAGCAAATTATCTATTAAACCATTGGGGAAATTTTAGTGCAACATTCAAAAGTAATTATTCTATGTACCTCTACAAGGGAATAACGTTTGGAGACAATTCACTTCACGATGTCTTCAACAGCTAATCAACATTAGCCAACACAAATGGCTATAACAGTCAACTTTACAGATAGTGAGATAAAATCAAATCTGGTGCTCTCAGTGTGACATCTTGCATTAATGCATAAAAAGATGTATAATGCTGTAATGTTACTGTCATCATTTCTTAACATAAGAGATTATTTTACAATTCTAGCATGACATTTCTTCAAGGAAGACTTTATTTGTTAAAGGGGACCACATGTTCAAAATTCACTTTTTAATGTTTTTTTTACTCAACTTTGGGTATTTACTTCATAAAAAAACAGTCCTAAGGCCAAAAAAATGCACCCAGTGGTTTATTTACTCTAAGTAGATTTATTTATCTTTGATAAATACACTTCGTTTCCCACTTCCTGCAGTTTGTGACGTCACAAACCGCAGCCAACCACCTCAAACCTGAGTCCAGCCCATCACCTAGCAACCCCATGTTAAGCCCGAGATACACTGAAGCAGACTCCGTATACGCGCGTATACGGACGTATACGCGCGTATACGGAGCCGCTGCTACACTCGGCTTTCGTTCTCGCGTAGATTCTCGTGTTTTCGCTCCAAATTCTGACGTCATTTCCTCCGTACCGTCACTTCCGATCGTCACTTCCGCTAGTTTTTCGCTCCAAACGCTCGCGTTCTCCTTGTTGTAATATGAGCAGCTGAGCACGGAGTGCTTTTCCTGCAGCCCACAGCCCACCACAGCCCACCAGGGAATATATAAAACATCGCGCACCCAGGTAGGACCTGAATTCATTCATTTCATTCATCGAGTGAACGGAGGAAGAAGCGGTTACTTGACTTTAGGCAAAAAAACAAAAGAAAAGGCCCGATCAGCGATAAAAAAGAGGAATTTATTTCATTTGTGTAACATACAAAACAGTCCGGAGCCGGGGAAGTTTAGGTCAGACACCGCGCATCGCGTATGCGAATCGCGTATGCGTAGTAAAAAAATACCTTTGCGCGTACTTGCCCTGAGGGGCTACGCGGGGCTACGCTGCGTACGGGGCATACGTACGCTGCGTATTGGCGTATCGTGAGGACGCGCGAGTGTATCTCGCCCTTTAGGCTCAACCCACTTCTGTATTAAACACATGACTGTTGTTTTTCATGATTTCATCTCATCTTTTGTTTATATGTTCTTAATTTCATGTGTACAGCACTTTGTTGCAGCTGTGTTTTTTTTAAATGGCTTTATAAATAAAGTATAATTGTTATTTTTATGTTTTAGTTCAATTTTTAGTGTATTTGCGATCGCTCCCAACGCGCAGCCGGCAAAAATTAAACGAGCGGACCCCCGGCGTAGGGACCGGCGGCAACGGGACACTGCTTCTGGCGGATGGAGCGGAGCTTCAATTGTACAGCCTCGTTGCAGCCTCGCAGCAGCCTCGCAGCAGCGAGGACCTTCTCCTTACGGATTAATTTACGGGAGACACTTGGTGAACTTTGTGTTGTCTTGACTGGAACAGCGATAACTCCCAAAATCTCCGCGTGCAACGAGCGGAGCTGGCGAACACCGGAAGAGGAACAAGCTAACATTAGCATCGGATTCGGGTGGTCTAATGCTAAAAGGAGCAGCAAATTGCGGCGCGCTCAGACGGGTTTCGGTAAGTTATCTTAAGCTAGCACTAACAGTAAGTCAAATGAGTAATAAAAAAAGAGCTAATTTTAAAACAACAACACATTACAGATACTGGCTGTTACAGAGGGCGTAAACAGATCGTTGAAGGGCGTGGACTTCAGAACTCAGTATCAGAAACCGGTCGTTCAAAACGAAAGTTAAAAATGGCAGAATTAAAAAGGGTATAATTAATTATCTAAGAATTATTTTGTGTATTAAAATGAATTAATATTGTCAAGATAGCACACAGACATAACATAAACATTTTAAAGACCTATATGTGGTCTCCTTTAACAATATACTGCAGCCCACCAACTTTAACTACCTGCAAATCTCTACTGTTTAGCAAGTCAACATCAAACTATTTTATTCATGCTGGTTTATGCTGTGGCAGGTTACAGATTATTACCACCATGTGGGACAGCCTTTGACCCACCTGAAGATTTTCCATTTGAAGGTTTGTGATGTTGTGCAGAAGAATGTTAAAATAACAATACATGTTTAGGGAAGTGTCTGAACTGCCGGAAAGGGTAAAACTGTTGTTTTTAAGCTGTTTCAGAGGATTCCAGAAAGCTCAAAAACACATCCTGACATACACACTCCAGTTCCTGTTTCCCACTTATTTTAACGGACTCTAATCTCACAAAGACCCCTTCAAATAATTCAAAGGAAGTCAAAATGATCCTGGGATTACTTGTGTGGAGACAGCTCCTCATGCAAACTTTAGTTCTCACTTTACAGATTTTTTTTTTTTTTTTTTTGAAAATTTATTCATTTCATTTAAAAACATGACAATTATACATACAATACAATAACAAAAAGCATTAGTTTATTTCTTCTTATCTCCTTGGGTCCACATGAAATGTAAGTTTTTGTTATGTGTCAGCAAGTGACACCATAACATATGGTGCTCCATCTCTTACAATAGTTTGGTTCTTCAAAAAGGCTTTTATCGCAGACTGGTGGGG
This sequence comes from Garcialebias charrua, assembly GCA_038048925.1. Lineage (NCBI taxonomy): Eukaryota > Metazoa > Chordata > Actinopteri > Cyprinodontiformes > Rivulidae > Garcialebias > Garcialebias charrua. Next base: position 21,248 of record JBBPBX010016047.1, on the reverse strand, counting down.
GGAGGGGGTGTTTTGTCAGTATTTTTTCTTTAGTTCTGTTGTTTTTTGGATTAGAAGTCAGGTTTAATAAAAATATAATGCCCCTTTAAGAACATGACCCATAGTCAGAGCATCTCTGAACAAGGATTAAAGAGTCTAATCCAGGGGTGCCCAATCGTGGTCCTTGAGGGCCACTATCCAGCAGGCTTATGTTTCCCTGCTCCAACCCACCTGGTTCAATGATTAGATTACCTCTTCGTGTTCTGCAAAAGCCTGTTATTCACCCATTGATTCAAATGTGCTGAAACAGAGAGATCTCTAACCATGAAGGATGGTGGCTCTCAAGGACGACTGGACTAATTAACTACATCTGAAGATCAAAACCTGAGCAGGACCTTGGTGTCAGGGTGTATTTGTTGCTTTCAACAGGGTTTCACACAACAATCAAGTTGTACAAAATATTTAGCTCCAGTTGCTGTCTCTGGTTGTGGCAGCTATGGTACAGTGGTAGAGCAGATGTATTAGGACCAGAAAGCCATGGGTTAGATTATCTGCCATGCCCATATGACCTTGAGCAAGACACTCCCTTACTGCTACAGCTTAAATGCCATCTCCTGAATAACTGAGAATGTACACAAACATGCCATTATGAAATTCTCTAGCAAGCAAGTGCATCCACATCTCGCACTGTAGTTAAATCATTACTAGAAATACTAAAAATATAAAACACACACACATAGTTATCTTTCAACAATTGTTTCACAACATCCATAGGGCAGAGCTAAAGCAGGGGTTTGCAGCTGGAGCCACATGCAGCTCTTTAATTGCTCTGTGGCTTTGTGCAGACCTTTGATCTAAACAGACAGAAATTGGTTTTCTCCAGGTACTCCAGTTTCCTCCCACAGACCAAAAACATGAATGTTAGACTGATTGGCAACTCTAAATTGTCTCTAGTGGTGAGTGAGAGAGTGAATGGTTGTTTGTCTCATTTGTCTCTCTGTGTCCCTGTGATGGACTGGAGACCTGTCCAGGGTGTCCCCTGCCTCTCGCACAGTGACTGCTGTGATATGGACACCAGTGACTCCCACAACCCAAAAGAAAGAAGCAGGTAAAGATGACAGTTAATAATAATAATAATAAACTTTATTTGTATAGCACCTTCCTACAATGCCTTGCATTGACCAAGGTGCTTAACAGGAGAGAAAATATAAAAACAGGTACAATAAATCAGTGAAAATAAAAATAAAAACAGCAGCAATAAAAGGAGGCAGTGGAAGTAAAAATGCTATACTAAAATACCAAAGGCAATAAAAGTTACAGATTGAAAGCTTTTTTAAACAAGTGTGTCTTTGATAGCCTAAATGTTGTAGTTTGGTCTCATACCACCGCACATTCTTTCATATCTTTGAGGAAGAAATTTTTAACAGTCCAACTTTGTTCTTTTTTTGCCTGTTTTTTTTCTGCTGCAATTTTATGGAGCCACCTCTGTGCAGCTTTTAGTGGTCCTATGGACAGATCCTCCCATCTTTGCAGAAGAGCTGTAGCTCCATCAGGCTTCCTGAAAGTTTCTCTAATTACAGTAATGCTCTCCCAAACTGCTCCGAGTTTTAGTGAATTACCATTACTTGGTTTGTTTGCTGTAATTGTATATTTCAATTTCCTAATAATGGACTTATTGAGCTCTGTAAACTCATCATGTTTTAGGATATTTCAACAACTCAACTCAGTGGGGCGATGTAGCCCATTTGTTTTTCTCTACAATTTTCTTCTCTGACCACAGAAAGTTCCGTGGTCTTTATACTGTCTATTCTTTGGCAGTAGTCATTATTTAGGCAACATTCACACTGCTGGTCTTAATGTTCAATTCCACAACTTCTCCTCCTCCACCATCACCCTCAGCACTGGCTCTCCTCAAGGATGTGTGCTGAGCCCTCTTCTGTTCACTCTGCTCACATATGATTGTACAGCCACACATCCAGGCTGTCATATTGTTAAGTTTGCAGATGATACAGCTGTGGTGGGATGCATCACAGATAATGATGAATCCAGCTACAGACAGGAGGTGGAACATCTGGAGAGCTGGTGCAAAGAGAACAACCTTCACATGAATGTGAAGAAGACGAAGGAGATGATTGTGGACTTCAGAAGGAACAAACACACCCACACCCCACTGTATATAGGTGGATCTGCGGTGGAGGTGGTCTCCAGCTACAAGTACCTGGGTGTACACTTGAATGATAACCTCAGCTGGAGCAACAACACCACCAGCCTGATCAAGAAAGGACATCAAAGACTCTACTTCCTCAGACGGCTGAGACGAGCTGGTCTGAGAAGCTCAGTCCTCACCTCGTTCTACAGGTGTGCAGTGGAGAGCGTCCTGTGCTCCAGCATCAACGTGTGGCATGGAGGCTGCACAGTTGCAGAGAGGAAAGCTCTACAGAGAGTGGTGAAGGCTGCACAGAAGTCTGTGGGAGTCAGTCTCCCCACCATCACAGACATTTACACCTCCAGATGCAGAAAAAGAGCCACCTGCATCATGAAAGACCTCACTCACCCAGCACACTCACTCTTTGCACCACTCCCCTCGGGACGGAGGTTGAGGAGCATCAAATGTAGAACCACTAGACTGAGGAACAGCTTCTACCCTGAGGCTGTCAGACTCATGAATAAATAAATAATAAGAATAAACACTGCAAAATGTCACATCATGTTGATACTGATCTGTTTCTTGTTGCTGCGTTCATCTGTGACCATCTGCTCATAATGACTCATGTTCGTGCTGCTGTTTATAATGATGTTTTTCTACTACATTAGGGCTTAGTGTATTACTAGCTGATGTCTCTCTTAGTTAATCCTAGATGTTATTATTGTTTTTCTCTTGCATTTGTTGTTGGATGTAACTGGGACCCTGTGTACATAATCTCGTTTTCAACACATGTACTACATGCGGTGCAAATGACAATAAATTCTCTCTGACTCTGACTCTCTGACTCTCAATTCCTTTTTCCGTTTATTTCTAAGATCTGATTATTTTGTGTAGTTCTTCACACAATAATTTAAATCTGACCATCTGACTAGATATCCACAACAGCGGTCAACAACAGAAGTCATTGTTTAAAGTTTATGAACAGCAGTTTGGTCTCTGTCTTTGACCCAACATGTACTTTGTAAAACTGCCCCAAAAATTTTAACATTTACGGCAGATCTATAATTTTACAATGTTATAAGCAGTGGTGTAGGAGTTTCAAAATCACTGAATTAGTTTTGTTTAAGTCTATAGGTATGTTTTACGGCTCAGGACATGTTTTATTTAGAGAGGGAAAGAGCAGAACTGGTTCATGGTTGTAAAAACCACGGACCCCTGAATGAAACAATGCTCCGTCCTTCAAACTGTTTAAGGATTTTACTGGATGACGGAGGAATTTTGGGTGGTGCTGGCAGGGGAAGGGGGGTTCCCTGACATTAAGAAGTGCTGAGTGAGAGTATGTTAAAAGGGCTTGAGTTTCCACCAGATTCAATGAATGTGCTTTAAATTCCTATGAAGAATGAAGCATTTCTGGACTCTGAATAGAACCACGAACAATGAACAGAAAATGCTAAACATGGAGGAATGCAAAGAAGTCAGCCGTAACACCCACATGGACACACAGCACAGTTTTGTGCAATATTTGTAATTTTCACTGCCATACTAGTCATTTTTGTGCTGGCTTCTGTCAACGACGTGACATCCATCTTGACTTGGGTTGTGCTCCCCTTGTGGGATTTCGTGTCCTGCCTCCTACAACCACCTTCTTCCTCAGCACTAATCACCTGATCAACTTCACCTGTGCCTCATCACAGACCTGCACCCTCTTCACTATATAAGCTGCAGCCAGACATTCAGCCGACGCTGGGGCATCAGTTGACTTTGGGTAAATGTTGCTACGGCCTGTACATTTTGTATGCCAGTACTCGTCTTGCTAACCTGGTTCTTGTTCTGCCCGTCAGTTCTGTTCCTGTCTGACTCGTCTGCTCGTGTCTCGACCTGGCTCCTTGGTCTGCCAATCCTGCCCACCCAAACTCAGCTCTACAAACATTCTGGATCTGTCTGCTACAAACCAACACTGGACTCTGGCTATTCACCTCCCTGGATCTTTTATTTCCCTTGGGCTACTGGTTTCGCCTCCTCGTCCACGCCACCTGCAAAACAAACATTCAGTAAGACAATAACCTCCTTCAAACCAGATCACCTAATAACCATCAGATACTCATCCTGTCTCCCTCTTCCTCCCGCAGCCACCAGATGTAACAGTAAATAAACAAATACCTTTTGTAATTCTGTGTCCGAGTCTCTTTAGTTTGCCAATTGGGGTCAAACCTAAATCAACAATTACCCCTAGAAATTTCAGTATAGAGGCCATTTCCTGCATTTTGGTGTATTTTAATGGGTTGTTAAACATCTACATTAACCTATATTTGTAAACAATTGATTCAACAACAAGTAGTCTGACCCCCCCCCCCTCCCCCACTCCCAACCTGATTTTTTTTCCCATTACAAGCCATGGATAGTAGGTCTGAGCTCGACTCTTCTCTGCTGAATTCACTGTACTGCTCATTGTTGTCCTCCTCCACATGTGAAACCCCCAGGCTCCTCCTCCGTCTGTTCATGGCGGATGGATGTGGGCTCCTTCCTGGGCACGGCAGTCTGGTTAGCTCTCACCCACACCATTCCACCTGCTCCAGTACTATCTCCATTACCAATGCCTTCACATGCTTCGATTCTCGGTTGTTTAGTTGTGCAACGAGAAGACGGGGAAAAAAAAGAAAAAAGAATTGGGTCTGTCTTTTCGACAGTATGAGCTCTGTTATTTTGAAATTTTGATTTGATTGTTTTGATACGTCATGCATGTAATGTGATTACCTATCAAATATTTCTCTCATATTTTAATAAATCAAAATTTTATGAATGACCCACTTCAACTTGTAAGGGTAGATTTTGTCCTGTATTTGTCCCCCCCCCTCCCCCATCGTCCCCTGTCTCACACTCACTCCCTCCTGCTATTATTACAGCTCCTCCTGTATGGCAAGCCCTTTTAACATAACATTTACTAGTCTGAATATCTGTAATTACATTCTAGATATCTAAAATTGAGTTTTGACTAGAAACAATTACATTTTGACTAGTCAGAATGTTATTTTAAGATATCTGCATTTACATTCTGACTAGTCAGAATAACAATTCAAGATACCTTAAAAGGAATTTTGACTAGTCAAAATATAATTAATGATATAATAATAATAATAATAATAATGAATTCAATTTATAATGCACTTTTCATTAATAAAAATCTCAAAGTGCTACAATGTGTAACAAGGTAAAGGTAAAAAATAAAACAAGTGATAAAATCAAATAAAATCTATAATAATATCGACTAAGATCAAAGATAAAATCATGTAGATTTAGGCTTGCTTAAAAAATAAATAAAATAAAACAAGTGATAAAATCAAGTAAAATCAATAAAGATAACAGCTAAGATCAAAGATAAAATCATGTGAAAGCAGAATAGGCTTGCTTAAAAAGAAAAGTCTTAATGCCAGTCAACCAGTGACTGTGGAGCTCTCAGGTTGTCAGGGAGGGAGTTCCACAGGCGGGGGGCAGCCACACAGAATGCTCGGTCTCCCATAGTCCTCAATTTGGTCCGAGGAATATGAAGTAAATTACTGTTCTGTGATCGTAGAGACCGGGTGGATGAATATGGTGCAAGAATGTCCTTTAGATAGTCAGGTGAAGTTCCGTGCAAGCATTGATGTGTAATGAGAGCAGTTTTGTACTGAATTCTGTAGGTGACAGGAAGCCAATGGAGGTTATGGAGAATGGGTGTAATATGATCAAATTTGCGAACTCTCAACAGAATCCTAGCTGCACTGTTTTGAATATATTGAAGCTTCTGAATGTTTTTGCCAGGGATACCAATAAACAGGGAGTTGCAGTAGTCGAGCCTGGAGGAGACAAAGGCATGGACAAGTTTCTCAGCATCAGGAAAAGTCAGAGATGGGCGAAGTCTGGAGATGTTTCGGAGATGGAAGAAGCAGGTTTTAAACAGATGCTTAATGTGATTTTCAAATGTGAGATGAGAGTCCATTTTTATTCCAAGATTTGTAACAGAGGTGGAGAGGGGGATGTCTTGACCAGAGAAGGAGATTGTTGTTAAAGTTGATGTTTGTACCTGGTGAGGGGTGCCGATCAAAATGGCCTCGGTCTTGGAGCAGTTCAGTTGAAGAAAGTTTTGATTCATCCATGCCTTTATTTCCTCCAGGCAGGCAGAGAGAGCAGTGAGTGCAGTGAGAGCAGTGAGTGAAGATGGAGATAGGGATGATGATGATGCTCCAGTCCTGATGTAAAGTTGTGTGTCGTCGGCATAGCAGTGAAAGGAAATGTTGAACTGATTAATAATTTGACCCAAAGGCAGCATGTAAAGGGAAAACAGCAGGGGCCCCAGAACCGACCCCTGAGGTACACCACAAATCAGGTATCTGAAATGATGTCACCTGATTTGTCATTTAAAGGGCCAAACATCCGTAATTACAATTCAAGATATTTCATACATAATTATACTAGTCAGAATGACATTTTTAGATATCTTGAATTAAGAAATTACGCTTACGCCCCCTGGGTGCCAATTAGCTGTTCAGTTGCCTGCAGAATTTTGGGTGGCTGCAATGGCGCTAGCTGTTCTAGACAAAATTGTCAGAAAATGCCACAATATAGAAAGAACTCTGCAGTATGGGATATGCGGAGAACGCGAACTTCGCGCACTTGAAGACTGCTTTAGAAATCTGCACAGAATTTCCAATTTGCTCTCTCCCGACACACACATTTTACTTAAAAATGGCTTAGAAGTGCTAAAAGGTCTATTGTCAACGTGTTCCCAAGCTGAAAATGGAGCATTTTCTGCAACTTGGACCAGTTCAGGTAAAAAGCATATTGTAGGAGGCGGTGAAGAGACGACACAGAAGACGGGATGCAGATCTTCACTTTAATCAACTCCTACTAAAACTGGCAGGAAGCACCCAACACCGCCTTATATATCAAACCTCTCACAATACAACATCCGGTCCTCTGGACCTTTCACAATAAAACATCCTGTAACACATTCGGTCCACTGGGTGTGAGTAGAGCCCCCTAGTGGTCCACCACACACGCCCCCCCAGAACACCCAGTAAGGTCAATCACTAGTCCAGCATTTTAGGTTTGATCAAACGACCAGAACGGCTGAACCTGGGCCCTGCAGAACCAGTCTGATGAAGCGGAGGGCGACGAGGAGGGGCTGCAGAAGATTCGGGCTCCAATGGTCGTTGAGAGTCTCTGGAAGGAGGACAGCAGTCCGTTAGCAATGTGGATGGAGGTCTGCCCCTGCGAGGAGCCTGGGCCGTAACAACCTGATCATCTGACATAACATGAGCTGGTTTAAGCCTATCGATACAGACAGTCTCAGTACGACCCCCTAAATCTAAAAGGAAGTGTTTTGGACCTGGTTGAAGAACCCGAAACGGTCCATCATACAAAGGCTGTAGTGGTGTCCTGTGTGCATTGTGTTTGACAAAAACAAATTTAGAGGACTCCAGACTCTTAGGGACAAATGACTGCGGTAAACAATGGTGTACCGGGCCAGGGACACGAAAAGAGCCCTCCTGAGATGAAAAATGAAGCAACGGTGGAGCGAACTGTGGTGAGGGTACCTCAGGTAAAAACTCACCGGGGACGCGCACAGGCTGACCGTAAACCAGTTCAGCCGGGGAAGAGCTCAGGTCCTCTTTGGTTGCGGTACGTAAACCCAACAAAACCCAGGGAAGACGGTCAATCCAGTTGTCACCGGTCAATGCAGCGCGAAGTGCAGCTTTCAATGACCTGTGAAACCGTTCACACAAACCATTAGCTTGGGGGTTGTAAGCGGTGGTCCTGTGAACGTTAGTCCCCAGACCCTTGGCCATGGTAGACCAAAGCTCAGAAACAAACTGCGGGCCCCTGTCCGATGTAATGTCTGAAGGGGGGCCAAAACGCGCAACCCAGGTAGACAAAAATGCCCGGGCCACCACTGCAGATGTTGTGGATGTCAGAGGAACCACCTCAGGCCACCTGGTGGTCCGGTCTATCATAGTCAGCAGATGAGTAAAACCTTGTGATGGAGGCAGAGGGCCCACCAGGTCTACGTGCACATGATCAAACCGCCGACCTGGGATGGAGAAGGGTTCCAAAGGTGCTTTGGTGTGCCTGTTAACCTTAGCACGCTGGCATGGGACACACGCTGCTGCCCACTCCTTAACTGCTTTACGCAGACCGGGCCAAACAAACTTTGAACTGACCAGTTTCACAGAGGCTCTAACACCTGGGTGAGAAAGGGAATGTAAGGAGTCAAAAACGCGGCGTCGCCATGAAGCTGGAACCAGAGGGCGGGGCCTGCCAGTAGAAACGTCACAGAGCAGGAGAGGACCTCCGTCATTCACCTGCCGTTCCTCCAACTCGAGGCCTGTGGGCCCGGACTGGAGCTCGAGTATTTCTGCATCGCTACGTTGGTCCGCAGCCATAGCAGAAAAATCGATGCCAACGTATACGGGAGAGATCAGCACCCGGGAGAGACAGTCGGCCACCACGTTGGATTTGCCAGCTACATGCTGAATGTTTGTAGTAAATTCAGATACCGCTGCGAGGAGGCGTTGCTGGCGAGCAGACCAGGGGCCTCATGTACAAAGACTTGCATGGATTTCTTACTGAAAAGTGACGTACGGTCAAATCCATAAAACTGTGTACGCACAAAAAAATCCAGATGTATCAAACTGTGCGTACGCCGCAATCCACGCACATTCCTTTTGTACATCACAATCAACGTGGAATTGGGCGCACATGAGAGAGTGGTAGACTCCGCCTTTGACACGCCCCCATATAAATATGCAAATTCATTTAAATATGCTCTGCACCGGCGGGATGTCGTCTCTGCTCCATTGCAAATCATGGCGAAACGTGCAAAAAAGAGGAACTTCACAGACTGTGAACAGGAGACACTCCTGAGTGAGGTAGAGGCACGGAAAAACGTTTTGTTTGGCACGCTGTCCTCTGGCGTTACAGCGAAGCGCAAAAGGCATGAGTGGGACAGCCTGTGTGAAGCTGTAAATGCTGTGGGGTCAGAGCAGCGAACAGTGGCAGAACTGAAGAAAAAGTGGTCGGACATCAAGGGGGATGTGAAACGGAGGACAGCTGCCCATCGCCAGAGTGTGTCTATGACAGGCGGGGGGACAGGAGATGACGACATCACTCCATTCGACCGGAGGGTTGCCAGCATTGTGGGCGACACGGCCCTCACAGGTGTGGTGGATCCGCATGTGGGGGATTCGGATAGTCGCAGTAAGTAAATAAGTCAGTGTTAATTCTAAATGCCATAAATATCTTGTTTCCATACCGGTGACTATAAGAATAACAATTATTCAGTCATGGGATTCATTTATATTTTATTCACATGTACACATTTTATTTTGCCATCAGAGGATGGAACAGAAGACACGCAGTCTGCTGGCTCAGACGTTGGCTGCTCCTCCAGTGTCCCTGGAACGTCTGGCACCACGCGCACCTCCAGCGCACCCCACCTGCCAGCAGCTGATGCCCGCACCTCCAGCGCACCCCACCTGCCAGCAGCTGATGTCCGTCCTGGCCGTGTTCTGACGACAGCTGTCCTGCAGACGCAGCATGACATTGTTTCCGGCATTAATGGCATCAATGACCGCCTGGACCAACTTATCAGAGTCCTCGCGGATATTAACAGCACATTAAATGCAGTGATGAGGTGATAATGTGTACTTGCCTGTTTTATATATTTGCTATCACATTTTGCCGGGCCCTGATAGCTACCTGGGTGGTATGTACATTGAGGGGTGCAGGTTCGGGTTCCTCTGGTGGGGGCAAGTCAGGCTGTGGTATGTCAAGTCCGTGTGCAAGATTGTGGAGGATGCCACATGCCATCACAATGCGGCACACTTTTACAGGACTATAGAGCAGCAGACCTCCAGTCCTGTCCAGACAGCGCCACCGTCCCTTTAGCAGGCCAATTGTCCTCTCGACGACTGACCGGCTGCGGGAATGGACGTCATTATACCTCCGCTCTTGCTCAGTGTGGGGGTTGGCGAGAGGAGTCATGAGCCATGTTTTTAGTGGGTAACCACGGTCCCCTGTGAGATAAAAAAAATAAATTACAATGGGGCAGAGTCAGATGCTTATCAGTTGGTAATGCTGCGCTTTTGGGTTACTTTGTGTGAATGAACGCAGTAGTGCGCTGGACGCATTCCACACTTTACGCACGTGTTTATTTGCAGAACCGCCATTCCACACTTTACGCACGTGTTTATTTGCAGAACCGCTATACACACAGAAACAAACAAAAAAGACTGCTCTGAAACTACATTTTAACCAGCCATTAACAGAAAGTTGATCACTTGAAGCACTGACTAGTAATGGAACTTCAAAGACAGGGCAACATGTGGGGGCGCACAGATTCCATGCGTATAAGAGATTATGAGGATGAAAAGAAAATAGTTTACTCACCAAGAAGCCAACCATCTCGCACCATTCCAGCTTGTAGTCTGTTCCCAACCATGCTGTTCAGTAGAATAAATGAATCATGTGTTGAGCCAGGCCACCTCGCCACAATGTTTGTCAGACGCATTTGCGCGTCACAAATAATTTGCACATTGATTGAATGAAAATGTTTCCTGTTAACATAAACATATTCATCCTGTGATGGTGCCTTTATAGCAATGTGTGTGCAGTCGACAGCCCCGATTACATTAGGAAAACCGGTTGTTGCTGCAAATTGCGCTTTGATGTTGGCCTGTTCAGCTGCATTGTATGGGAATGTTATATACCTGGGTGACATACGGATAAGTCCATCCCACACAGCTGGCATGGATCGGCTCAGTGTGGACTGACACAGTCCCGATCGGTCTGCCAACTCCCTCTGAAATGCCCCTGTTGCAAGAAATCCCAGTGTTGTCAGCAGCTGCACATGTACAGGCAGCGCACGGCTCCTGGCTGTGTGGTGCTCCAAAACCGGTCGTAGCTCTAAGCACAGTTGCAGAAGTACTGCCCTCGGAAGCCGAAAACGACTGATGAGCCAGTCATCATCATGAGCCAGAAAATCCTCTCGGTCCCGAAAAACACGCTCTCTGCGTATGGCGCGATTTGCTATATCCTCTAATAAAGCTAAAGCCATTGTTGTCAATATTGTTGCCACTATTTTGCGCATGCTTGTGTATCCACTCATCTAATGTGTCTGGTGTGAACAATAATCATTTTCACATCATGAACAGTTAATAATAATAAAAATGAATTCAATTTATAACGCACTTTTCATCAATGGAAATCTCAAAGTGCTACAAGGTGCAACAGAATTAAATGTCAATAAAACACATAATAAAACAATTAAAATCAACAACAGTATCAGCTAAGATCAAAAGTAGAATCATGAGGAGGTAGAGTATGCTCGGTTGAAAAGAAAGGTCTTCAAGCTGCTCTTAAAGTCAACCACAGACTGTGGGGCTTCAGTTTCTCAGAATCACCTGTAAGTGTCGCCAAAGGAACAAAAACCACAGAAACGTGCGTACGCCAGCCATGGGGCTGGCGTGGAGGTGCGCACATATCCACGTTCAGTTCAGTTTTGATACATACGGAGTTTTGCGTGGATAGTGACGTACGCACGGTTTTTGTGCGTACGCACCGTTGATACATGAGGCCCCAGGGGTCAGAAATTTTTGACATCGCAAACACCAAGGGTTTGTGGTCAACATATGCAGTGAACCGGCGGCCCTCCAGGAAAAACCTGAAATGGCGTGTGGCCAGGTAAAGCGCCAGCAACTCTCTGTCAAAAACACTGTATTTCAGCTCATTGTCTCGCAGCGTACGGCTGAAAAATGCAAGCGGCTGCCAAACCCCGGAAACCTGCTGTTCTAACACAGCCCCCACCGCAACATCAGATGCGTCTGTTGTCAAAGCTATTTGTGCCGCTGGGGATGGATGGGCCAAAAGGGCAGCAGTGGCCAGTGCAGCTTTAGCATCACCAAATGCCTGTAGGCGTTCTGGTGTCCAGTCAACACTGTCGTTGGGCTTTTTCTTTTTTAGCGCTCCATAGAGCGGTCGCAGCAGTTGTGCTGCCCTGGGGAGGAAACGGTTATAGAAATTAACCATTCCCAAAAATTCTTGTAGCGCTTTAACAGACTGGGGCTGTGGGAAATCGGACACCGCCTGCACTTTGTTTGGTAATGGGACAGCACCACTTGCAGAAATGCGGTGGCCCAAAAAGTCAATGACTGGCAGCCCAAACTGGCATTTCGCTGTATTTACAATCAGGCCATGTGCTGCTAGGCACTGAAAAACCTCACGGAGGTGGGACATGTGCTGGTCAGCCGAGCTGCTAGCCACCAGGATGTCGTCCAGGTACACAAATACGAAGGACAGTCCTCTTAGGACTGAATCCATCAACCGCTGAAATGTTTGTGTTGCACCTTTAAGACCAAAAGGCATGCGCAAAAACTCAAACAGGCCGAAAGGCATGATAACAACGGTCTTAGAGACATCCTCCACATGCACAGGAACCTGGTGGTACCCCCGCAGTAAATCTACTTTAGAAAAAATAGAGGTCCCATCCAGGTGCACTGAAAAATCCTGGATGTGGGGGATGGGATAACGATCGTTCTCTGTGATGTTATTAAGGCAGCGGAAATCCCCACATGGTCGCCATTTGCCGTCTGCCTTGGGCACCATGTGCAATGGGGAGGCCCACGGACTGTTTGAACGCTGCACGATGCCTAAACGCTCCATGTTAGCAAACTCTTCCTGCGCGATTGCTAGCTTGGTAGCATCGAGGCGGCGTGCACGTGCGAACACCGGGGGGCCCGTTGTGGGAATATAATATTCGACACCATGTTCTGTGTTTGTGTTGGCAAAATTAGGAACAGTCAGTGAGGGGAACTCAGACAATAAACGCTGAAACACATTACCCGAAGCTAAAAAGTTAGCATGCATTAAAGGCCCAGCTCCTCGCGTCGCACAAGGCAGTGACGAAAAAGACACAGCGTCGATCAAACGTCTGTTAGCAACATCAACAAGGAGCCCGTGAGCACAAAGAAAATCAGCCCCTAAAATAGGAACTGAGCTAGCAGCTACCACAAAGTTCCACTGGAAGTCCCGTTCATGGAAACGAACAGTCACCAACCTTTCGCCAAACGTCTTGATGGGAGAGCCATTAGCCGCGGTTAGCATCGGCCCGCAGCCTTCTGCCAACCTGTCGGAGCCAGTCGGGGGAACGAGGCTCTTCTGCGAACCAGAGTCCACCAGGAACCGCCTCCCCGACCTCGAGTCTTCGATGAAAAGCAGCCTTTCCTTGTCGCCAACGGCCGCGACTGCTAGCGGCCGCTGGCGTTCTCGTTTCCCTGCGGCTTGAAGCTGCACGGCGGGATGCATCGTCGTGCTTTGGCGCCAAAGCGCTGGTGGTAGAAACAAAGGGCGGCTCCTGCCCGCCTGCGGGTAACGACCCCTGCTACCACCGATGGCTCGTCCGGCGCTGAGGGCGTTGCTTGAAGCTCGGGCGCTGCTGGAGATCCGGGGACCGCCGCCTGGACCGCGAAGGTCCTCGTAGCCAGCAGGATGCAGTCGGCCTCTTCGGCCAGCGAGCGGTAATCCCTCTGCTGCAGAAACGGGGAGTTGGCCAGGATGGTGCGCACTAGAGCCGGGAGCTGGCGGAGGAAGAGGTGGAGGAAGAGAAATCCACAGACTTCTGATCCCATCAATGACAACATGCTCTCCATGAGCTCAAGCGCTGTGCCATCGCCCAAACCGGAGAGGGAAAAAGTTTCTCAGCGCGCTCCGCGTCTGAAAGTGAGTAACGCCGGAGGAGGAGCTGCTTGATTGCGGCGTACTTTCCTTGTGCAGGAGGGTCCTGGAGCAGGCTCATTACCCGCTGGGTGGACAATGGATCCAGCGAGGCGACCACATAGTGGTATTTGGTGTCGTCTGCAGAAATCCCGCGAAGAGCAAACTGTGATTCGATGTGGGCGAACCACGACTGAGGGGCGTGCAGCCAGAAGTCCGGGATTTTAACGGCCACCGAAAAAGCGAGCGGGGCCGCCTGTGGAGGTTCCACAGCAGCGGACAGCTGAAGAGAGCTGGCTGGACCTTCAGATGTCGACATATTCAATTCACGTGGGTCACCAGTGTAGGAGGCGGTGAAGAGACGACACAGAAGACGGGATGCAGATCTTCACTTTAATTAACTCCTACTAAAACTGGTGGGAAGCACCCAACACCGCCTTATATATCAAACCTCTCACAATACAACATCCGGTCCTCTGGACCTTTCACAATAAAACATCCTGTAACACATTCGGTCCACTGGGTGTGAGTAGAGCCCCCTAGTGGTCCACCACAATATACAGTATTTATTTTGAAATTAAATAGATATTTCAACAAAAATAGAGACGTATAAAATAAACATTACATGCATTTATTTCATGTGGTCGAGATAGACCAGCCATTCATGATACAAGAAAGCAGATTTACTTTCTTTTGATACAAGGACACACGTCAAGAAGATGGCAAACATGTTTGCATGCTCAATATCATTTCTTTACAAGAAGTCCAAAGCACTTGGTGTACCTAGAAGGAGAAGGTTGGCTGCAGTGACAGATGAAGACCTTGAAACTAATATCAGATAATTTCAAGCCCTGTATCCAAATTCTGGGATTGAGGTATGGCATTCAAATGTATTCCCTCTGGACAAATATATGTAATATTTTCAACAGTGCTGGTGCAGAATGCTAATTATTTGATGTTAGTATTTGATTTTTACAATTCACAAGTTTTTCATCTGTTTAACTTATATGAATGTTTGCTCCTTATTTTAAGACCAGATGTCAAGTCTGAAATATAGATTTTCTAAAATAAGATTACATTTAAAAAGTACAATAGTCCAGTGATGGTTTGAAATACTAAGGCCACATATCCTTCTTTCACCCTGATACTGAGAAGCTTGTTGCATGTGTAACCTGGTTTAGAGTTA